>OX359280.1:6895000-7100000 GCA_947179155.2 Hedera helix | reverse complement strand
TGCTTATTTTGACTAAAAACAAACCTTTCTTTCGATTTACAAATTCTAATTCTTTGAAAAAAAATTGGAGTCCGGTCGCGGGGTCTGAATATTAAGTATGAATCATAGTTCAACTATTTCTTAATCTATTTCATATATTCCGTGTTCCGGATACTAGAATAAATATCCGACGAAGTAGAACCACCTCTATCAAGACGACAGACCCGTTCTTTGTACTATCAATAAGATCAATTATAACAAGTCATACACTCATATTCCAGAAATACAGAAACAAAGAAATTGCGCGGTATTGGTGAATTGTTGAGCTGAGCTGGATTTGAACCAGTGTAGACATATTGCCAACGAATTTACAGTCCGTCCCCATTAACCGCTGGAGCATCGACCCAGGAAGAATCCATTTGAGGTTTATTGGTCCTAAAACATTGTTTCTTTCATTCATGTATTGGATTTCACCAAAGGAAAATGACTCATTTAATAAAGGATTCCTTTTACAAAAAAGATTTCTGTTTTTTCGAAATGTAATGACTAGAAGTGCTACTGATAATAATGATCCACATAGAAGAGCTGCATAGCTCAATATCATCATACTTACGTGTATTATTAACCACTCGGATTGGAGAGCGACATTTTATTCATGAAATGGGTTGGATTGGTATTAGTCTGGATACGGCAAAATCATTCTATTAGATCGAATAAGTACATTCGATCTAATAAGTACCTTGTGTCAGAATTGATAAATTATATGGCTCGAATCTTTAGTATTCTCTTATTTATTACCTGTGTCTACTATTTAGGCAGAATACCATCACCCATTTTTACTAAGAAACTGAAAGAAACCCCAAAAACGGAAGAAAGGGGGGAAATGAGGTCCTTACTAAAAATGTCCTCACACAAAAAATTCCTCACAAAATATGAGGTACTTAATGTTTGGGTGTTTCAAAATTAAAGGGGTGAGTCCATATATATAGGTAGGGGAAAGAAGGATGGTTTTAAGATTAAGTAATGTGGAACTTCAAAAATTATTGACCGGTTATTACATTAGAACTTGACAATATCTCTTTATAAAGTTTTTAACTTTTATAATCGTTTTTAAGTGCTTTTGGGTCAAAAAATGTTATTAAAAAAATTCTTAATTACTCTCACGTAAAACAAAAGATGCGCAATACTTCGCTTAACATGTTTAAATAACTATTATGAGAGGTTGAAAAAATGTAACTAATTAATGTCAGGCAGAAAGGTTAGACTGATGTGATATTCACTTTATATATGTTGCGCATTATATTGTATATCAACTTTTTTATGAATTTTTTTACCCTCTCTTTTTGAATTACATGATAAATAATATTTTCAGTGTAATTTTTTTTGTAACACGCAACATGTGTGTTTTAGATACTAGTATGGATAAAAAAACTTGACAACTGCGGTACCAATCTTCAATACCTTGATATCAATATTCAGTATTTGTACACCTTGATATCAGTATCAATGTGTAACAATGTTTCGAACGTAAGTGATAGTCGATATCAATATTCTTTGTTCTCTCAAGATACATTTGATCTAAATCAAATGTATAACACTCTCACTATAGCAATGAACAAAAATAACTATATAGTTTATGTCAATATATACATATATAGGTATCCATCCACAGCAATCGGTTGCTGAGAGTATTATTCCAGCAACCACATGCAGAGACCAATGTGACGCCCCCAAATCCGGGTCCCTTGAACCACGGGTTCGGTGCTCACGTAACTATTCTACCCTGTCATCTCATACATCCAATCTGAACAATATAATAATAATAAACTTAATTTACATTCAATCATAACTAATCCCAGGTTCTACGTACTTTTATACGTACAAGCTGTCGTATCTAACATATTATAAAATATAATAATTACAACATTATATAATACAACATCTATTGCTGACTGACTTTTCCTTTTCCTTTATCTACACCCGACCCCTCGGCTTCTCTGGTTTAACTGAAACATCATGAATAAAAGCAAGAATGAGCATAAATAGCTCAGCAAGTACATCAACAAATGATATCATGATAATTTCAAATGAATAAGGAAAAATCATAAACAATTTAATTGAATTACACATGATAACTGAACGGACATCAATAAACTGAACCATCTGAATAGGCTGATCAGATTTAGTTCAACAAATGAATCAAGAATTCAAATCTGAGTTTACATGAACACTGGAACAATAAGATTTATTTGTTGTACAGTCACAAGACCAATAACTCGTTTAGAACAATACCAATCGTATAGAATGATATTGTCCAGATCAGTCAAAAGACTGTTGTTCTAATTAGATGTGTACTCTGGGTGATCAGCCCATTGTACCTTTATATTGTGCACAACATAAACATCTAGCGACACAACCATGTCATAAAATTATAATGTATATACTTTATTCCCCTTTAATAGGGTTGTTCTATTACAGCATATCATAGAATCCGCACCACAACAATGTGGATTGGAGCACATAATAATGAACATCTGATTTCAACATATATCATTTTATGTGTCTAGCCAGAATCAAGATTGGCATCGACCTTTTCAAAAGAGTTCAATAGTAAACAAACTTTACATGATCACATGAATATATAACATGGATACTTGTTCAAAGAACTGCAATTAGAAGATTAGTTAAAAAATTTGCCTTCGTCCTCGTCTATCACAATTGGTACAATATTATCCCGTCTATAACCTACATGACCACAATATTGGTTCATGCATTAGTTACATACACATGCATGCCATAACTTGCTAAACAAGCTACCTTTTAGCTTTACATAACCCTAATCACATAACATATTGTTCATATATGTATTAATATCTACCATATTGATTATTCTTATCAAATTATGGTTTATACATATGCTTCTATCATTTAATATCAAAACATTTCATTTTTGGACCATTAAAATATTTTTATTTTTTAGAAAACTGCGCCCCGGCGCCATCTCCAGTTCAAATCTCCTCGCCCCGGCGCAGTGCTGCAGATTCTGAAATTTTTTTCTTTCCAAAAATGATGTTATCTTTGGCCCTAATTTGAATTTCCTAATTCCAACATTCCACATAGCACATATAACATGTAATTGACTTGCGTGGGTCTTCGAAACTTTTAAAAATCATCATTTGGCCCTATTTTTCCAAATAATTCATTTTGGTCGTCGGTTAACGTTTTAAAACGTTCAAAATGGTCATTTATCGCCATATGCATCAATTGGTTCCCAAATCAGTTATAACACATGTATTTACATATAACTTACATGTTTGGCCTTGTTTGACATTCAATTAACCAAAATGGCCAATAATCACACATTAATTGCATTTTCACCAACTTAATATAATTTCTTCATAAACCAACTTTGGATTCTTACACACTATGCACATATATCTCAGCACATACTTGTTTAACCACTTTGTATGCTTGTGTGACTTCTACATGCATCTTCCAAAATACTTTACAGATTATAATTTGGTTTAGGTACAAAACATAGCCTAATATTCAATCAACCTTCACAAAACATGATTTTTACACCATCTAGGTTTCTTTGATGCTCTCTAACATATGATAATGCATGTATCACACATCTTCATCCTCTCAAACTAGATTTCCATCATGTACAATAACATATAACACTTAATCATGCTTTAAATCCTAGCTTTTAGCTTAAATATCCATATGAATAGTGCACCACATTTGGTTCTACACATATATGCTTAGGTTTTCATCTATTATCAAACATAAAACACATAAATCATATAATCTACACGTATAGTCTAAGATTCATGCATGGCTTCATCTTATTCTAGCATTTAAACACATAAACATCAATTGCATGACTTAAACATCATAGTTACCTTCTTGAGGCTCTCTTCCTTCTTGAAATAAAGTTTGCTAATGCTTGATGATCCACTTTTAGTATCTATTTCACCTCTCTTGAATAACTTTCTTACACAATTCTTTTAGGTTTTCTTACAACCCTAGCCTTCTCTTCTCCTTATCTCATAAACTTTCTCTTGCAAGCTCACTTTCCAGCAACTTCGGGTGTGAAGATGAAATGAGCTATCTTAGCTTATTACTTAGAAATATAAGAGCTCCAACAACTAACCATGTATTGGTTAGTTTAACTATGCATGGTTAAGACATTCTTGATATTTCACAAGCTTAGCTAGGGACTTGTTAGTCATTCCTCACCAAAGGATACAAAAGTCATTAATTATATTGTCAAGGGCACTATGGACATTTATCAATTCTCTAGACAATTAATTCTTATAAAAATTTCCTTAAATCAATTATTGCTCAATTTAATTCCATTTTGATCCAAATTTATTTCATTAAATTTAAATTTAATTCCATCGTCTAATACAATGTAATTGGTTTGTCCCAAAATACTTGCCACACCTCAAACTTTAAATTTTTCATTAATTTCTCATTCAAACTTTAATATTCATTACTTACTTGTTAATTTACATATATCCAAAATTCATGTCCAAAATTCATGTCATTACAACCAATTTGGATGAAAATTTTATACCGTCCGCAGTATTAAAATACGAACGATGCCCCTTTTTAAAACTACCTGGATAAGTTTCACACTGTCCACAGTTTAATACTGTGGATTGGTAAAAAAATAAAAAAAATTAATTCGTCCGCAGTATTAAACTGCAGATGCACATAATTTTTAAACTCCCTAAATAAATAGTATACCGTCCTCCCTAGATAAATGGTACACCGTCCGCAGTTTAATACTGCGGACACTAGGAAATTTTTTTAAAAGTTTTTGGGGACTTTGCGCTTTAATTAATACTGCGGAGGGAGGAATTTTTTTAGAAGTTTTAGTTCTTTAAGCTATCAGTTTGTCAACAACCCAATACATATGGGTTCTTTGTTTCTGATTTCTTGCAGAAAATGGATTTAAATTCTTCTTAATTTCACAGTAGCAATACTGGCACTCGTATTTCTTTACGTGTGGTGTCTCTGACATTTTTTTTTTATCAGTCGAACAGAGTTTTGTAAGGAGCCTGTTGTTAGTCAAACTCTAGGTAATATAAATCAAAACTGCTGACGGTAAGTCCGTCAATTTCGCAGCTGTGAACTCTTAAATGACATGATGATGATACCAGTTTCCATTCAAATTCTCTCTCCAGATTTCTGAAGCCTCTGCAACTATACGAATACCTTCTCAAGCTCCGACATTGAATTGAAGATTGAACTCATGGACTCTACCCCGCAATCATCAAGCCTCAATAATTTTCCATCACAACTCTCTTCTTCCTCATAAAAAACAACACAGTTCAGAACTCATCCAAAACTCTAGTTTCCTCTGATAATCGGTGTCCTCCTCAATCTTCTGAATTATATTATCTTAATTCAATAAGAAGCTCTACCTTATCTACGCAGCCCAACCAAACGGTGTCGTTCCCTTATTTCCGGATATACCTAAGTCTCGATGACGGCTTCCTTACCCTTCAATCAGAGGCGAAGCCTTAGATGTGAGATCAATCGACCCCGCTGAATTTTTTTATTTGTTTAATTATATATGACAAAATTTGAAAATTTTAAATGTTATATATAATTGAACCCACTGAAATTATATAAATTTTTTAATATACGTGGTCAAATTAAAAATTTATAATTTTCTTACTTAAGTTTCAATCTCATATCATTTTTATTTCATAACTTGTCTTTAAAAAATCTATTAGGAATCAATATAGTGTATATACACATGCATATAAATATATAGAAAGTTTACAATTATTATATTATCAAATATATATTTTATATATGCAAGTTAAAAGTATAAAATTATTCAAAAAAATTGACTCGGGGGCAATACCCCCGAACCCCTACCAAATTATTTATGACTGTCTAATAATTTTGACCCCACTAAAAACTTTCTTGGCTTCGCCACTCCCTTCAATCATTCAATTCAAAACCAACAAATCCTAATTTGCTTGCCAATCGCTGACATTGGGTGGCGGTAGTATGATTTGCTTGGCAATGGTGATATGGTGGTTATGGATCTTGTCAGGGATAACGCTAACTTGTGAGGTTTGGGGTCAATTGACCCCACTTGAAAAAAAAATTGCTTTATAATACAAGATAATTTTTTTAATTTTTAAGTATTATATATAAATTAACTTCAATTAAATTTTATAAATTTTTTATTATATGGGATTAAATTAAAATTTTATAATCTTGTCAATCAAATTTTAACTCAATATGACTCATATCCTCTAAATATATGTATCTCTTTCTAAAATATTTTTAAACTAAATAATAATCTAATTTATATTATTTTTTAAAATAATTAAAAAATTAATTACTTATGAACAATTGTGATTAAAAATATCTATTATAGGTTAATATAGTATATATATACCATATATTATTAGTTATTATATTTGTTATTATAATATATATATATATATATATATATATATATATATATATATATATATATATCTTGGTTTCGCCGCATATCTTGTTATTATGGAACAGTGGTGGAGATGGGTCAAGTAAATTCAATCAAAATCCCCACCTTCCATGATATTCTGCTTCCCCGGTATAAATGTATAATTATCAATGCCAATTTCGTGGCTACCATGGCATCATCCGTTGAGATTTTCTTTCCCAAGGATGTTGTCAATTTTTTAGAAAATTGGAATAAAATAATTTATTCTAACAAAATAAAATAAATTATTTTACTGTATATTCTATTTATTTATTTTTATTTTATTCTTTTAATCTAAACATAACATAAAAATTATAAAATTTACCCAACTAAACTAACCATCAAATAAAGTTTATACAATCACAAATGAATAAAAATGATACCCGAAAGGAGACAACGGAGTACGAAAACTTAACGGACGGCTTTTGAGTAACGGATGAAGACGGCGGTGTCATCTTATCCATTACAGGGAAAATATGACGTGTCACCGTCTCACCCCAGTACAAATCTCTATCCTAACAACTATACGTCAGCCATGCAACGTGTAATCTGCATGCCCTGCACACGTAGCTCAGCTAGGAGACTTGTCATGCTGAAGTTATAAACTTAAGTACTTAACCGCCATCAATAACCTTTTAACCAAACAATAATTTTACCATTTTTGGCAGAGAAGAAAAGAACATTAAGTCAACCAGCAAAATTCTCTCACTTTCCTGCGAAATTGGTTAATTAATAGCTAGAGAAGAAGAAAGCATAGTTGGAGGAAATAGCAATGGCAGCTGCTGAAGAACCCATACTCCCCCGGCTAGAACGCCTTGACAATATTGTAAGTATTTCCTCCCTTCCTTTTTCTCTCTATTTTTAGAAACAAAATTTTGTTTTATTATTTGTCCTTCTTGTATATAGAGTGGAATTTATTTATTTTTATCTGAAGTTCTTATATTTTAAAAAAATATTAATGATTTAATTTTTTATATTAGTCTTAAATTATATGTTAATATATGTTTTTTTTTTTAATCTTTTTAATAAATTTTAGAGCTAAGTGCTATCCTTTACATGCTATCAACTTTCATGCTATTTTGGAACTAACATTATTATCTCTCTTCATTTTCAGCTGAGGCAATTGGAAGACATGAGGTGTGGCAACAGAACACCAAAGAGCTCATGTGCATCTACACCTTCAAGCGGGACCCTAACAAGCGATGGGCACGCCTCGTCCGTTGATTTCTTCTCCCTTGAGAGCTTGGAGAAGCACTGCCGTCCGATTGATGATGTGATCATGGAGACTGAGCTCAAAGGGACCCTCATAGAAAGGCTAGTCCACGTAGAGGATCGTGTGCTCAAAGTAAGAGAACTACTCTCAGCCATTGAATAATTCATGTTCTAATACCAATATATGATTTTATAATATAGTAAACCGTTATTTTCGTGTCACAGTTAATAGTTTGAATTACACCTTGTGGTACAAGTAGTAGTGTCAACAAACTTTAATTTCTATTTAGTCTTAATATTAAGTGTAGAGTGCAACTTTATTTGATGCACCTGATGTGTATTGTATCAGCTGTGTTTGCAGTTAGAAGAGGAGTTACAGACCGAGAAGAAGAGAGGAGAAGGGCAGTTAACACCAACTCCAGAAAAGATGAGCAGCAAGAAGGGTTTCAAGAACTTGGTGAAGACTTATGTCAAAGGGAAAGGGAAGCATAAAAGCAATTAAGAGCTGATTTGTACACTTCAGTGTTAAGTATTTTGGTTTTGTTTATGTTTCCATGTTTTTGGTTTTGTAATCTTACCATGGATAACATGTGAGTGTGTAGAAAATTACTAACTTGTACCAAAATGTAATGAGACGAAACATAATAATGTATACTCCTTCCCTCTCAAAATATTCCCTTTTTGAAAATATGAGAGTAATATTTATTTGTATTAAATTAATTTTAAAGTTTTAAAATTTTAAAATTAAGTTATTCTATTTATTTTTTGTAAATTTTTTTTAAAATAATATAAAAATTATTTAGAAGTGAAATAACTGTAATATTTATTATTTTTAAAATTTAAATGATTTTTGTTAATAATTTGAAAATATTAATTGATGTATTTTTGTTAATATTAATTGATGTATTTTTTTAGGGAATTAATATTTTTACAAAAAAAGTTAATATTTTTATAAGATTTTATTCACATAAATAGTAAGTGGGGTTCAATTTCAAAAATGGTAATTATTATTTCTCATTTCATAGAGAGAAGGAAATAGGAGCAGTTACAACTCTTACTTTTTGAGAAGTTATTCCGTAGTCTTGTCTTAGTAGTCTTGTCTTAGGGAACCGTTACGTAGTGTCTCAGATCCGTTACGTAATGTCTCAGATCGTTAATAATGAATTTTATCCGTTACGTAATGTCTCAGATCGTTAATAATGAATTTTTTTGCTGTATATATTAAAATAATAATATGTGAGTGGTCTTGAGACACTATGTGCATGCCCCACCCAAAATCATAAAATAATTTTTCTTGAAACAATTATCTTTTACCATCAAATCCTACACAAAATAATTTTTCTTGAAACAATTATCTTTTACCATCAAATCCTACACGCGGAGACTTCTTATTTTACCGTACTAGCGTGTTTTATAATTATATATAATAATATGAAAATATACTATGACTTTAAAATTGTCATCGACTTATTATAATTTTATTATGACTTAAATATAGTTAACTATCATCAACTATTATTTTTTTTTACTTCTGTGATTCACTTTTTAATTTTTTTAATTAAGTGATTAAACTCACAATTCGATTCAATTGATTCACTTTTATTATTATCTCACAATTAAAAAATTGACAATTATATATATATATATATATATATATATATATAATCGAAGGCAACTTGACTAAGGTTATTTAATAAAATGAGATAATTTTATATAAAATTATAATTAATTTTTTTTATATAAAACTTAAAAATAAAAAATTAATCTTAGGAGTAAATATATATAACACTAAAATACATCTTCAATATTTATAAATTTTGTAAATAGGTTCCTTTTTGTGGACTATTTTTCTTGAAAAACTTTCACAACCTACCTTTTTACATTCCACGTATTAAATTAAGCATAAACAAATTTGAATTAGAATACTACCATTAGATTCACAATAAGGAATGATTTGATATAACTATATATATAATTAACACGCTTCATAATTATGTAAACATATAAGTAAATTTCCTTATTATTAATAAAGGAAAAATGAATCCAAGACTAACGAATAAATAGAAAAATAAATATATAATTATATAATTAACACATCACTATAGTTATGTGAAAGATAATTAAGAAAAGGTAACAATTATATATCTTCAAACAGTTCTAAAAGAGATAATTAATGAAGTAGTAGAGCATAAAAAAAATAATTGTACTTTCTTTGTTTTCTTTTAGGATAAGTAATGATATTAATATTACTTTTTATATAAGATGATCGATAAAATGGGTCGAGAAAAAATAATTTGACCAAATATATTTTGTTTTTATAAATTCTTAAAGAGATAATTAATGAGGTAGTAGGGTATAAAAAAAACATAAACATAGTAGATTTTTTTCTTTTGTGATAAATAATAGTAATAAAATTATTATTTATACAGCTTATAGAAAATGTTGAAAATTGCATTGTACAGCTATTATATACTCCCTCCATTGTTTTCATGGTCAAATTAATTATTTTTAAAATTACTAAATCTTAAAAAAAAATTGAAGTATACGCCAAGATATTATGATCATAATAAACTACGGATAATTTACTACTAAAGTCAAGTTTTATGATTTAAAAGTCCTTTATAAATATTTTTAATTATTAATTTAAAAAATATTTAATTTGACTAGTAAAGTCAAATATAGATGTTTATTATGGGATGGAAGGAGTATTAATTAAGAAACATTATAATTATAAGAAATTATAATTTTACCAAACCTATTTTTTTACAATTATCTAAATAGTAGTAGTAGTAGTAGTAGTAGTAGTAATAATAATAATAATAATAATTTTATACCTTTACTAATACATATATTCACTAAAAAGACTTTTATGCTAAATATATCAATAGAAATCCAAATTTTCAAATAATAAACTATAATTATGTAGAGTTTTTCAAATATTTAAGAGGACTAATTATTTCATTATGATACACTCTCGTCTTCCTATAAGAGTCATGCATTGTGTTTGAAAATTAATACATGTTGAAAAAAATAACAATACACGATATACTCAGTTTTATTAATTTGTCTAATTTTACTTATTTGATATATTTATTATATATTTCATACGCTCTACACTGATACACATATTAAATAATATTTTATAATAATTAAAAAAATCCTAATTACTATAACATAGACTTAAGTTCAAGGTTACTAATAAATCTCAAAATTCAATTACACCTTACTAGAAGCGTTATCTCTCCTGATCATGCCAACTCACAGGCGAATTAGACCGTCACTCGCTCAATGACAATAGGACTCCCGAGTCCTGACTACTATTAATCGAATATGTAAAAATATAAGTTAATTCTAACAATACATAATCAATTTGTAAAATAAGTAACTGTATACTTGTTTAAAAGGGAAAGTGGATCGATACTCTAACTTATTAATATAAAATTATATTGACAGGTGAAAAATGACTAGATGGATAGAACCGTACAAACATAAGCGAGTAAAAATTATATTGAACAATGAAAAATAAAAAGATAGTAAAAAATTTGTAAAGGAAATTATTACCTTATTGAAAGATAAATAAGAATAAACATGAAGCATGTATCTGATGATGAAAAGCTTCAAGGTTATAATTTTTATATGGGACGAACACTCCATAATGTAAAATTAAAAGTTACCGTATGCAAAGATAAGAATCCTCCAAAGGTGTGATTACTTTTAAAATAGTTACATTAATGTTTGATTATATTATGGAGTCTGGGGTTTTTAGTAAACTTATGTTAAAGATATATTATCATTATTTTAATAAAAATTACCTCACTCATATAAAAATAAACATATATTTTTTAATTATATTATTATTTGAGTCATGGTTAACCAAAAAAACCCACTCAACATATTAATTATATAATTCCTCCGTTCCAAAATTAGATATATAATTTGACTTTTAAGGTTAAACGACGGCATATTAAACTTCAAAATTGGTATGACGCATAAAAGTTTAGAATAAAATAAATTTTGTGATTAATAGCTTTTGTTATATACTATACAATTCTAATAATTATAACAAAAAAAATTAATTGATTTGTCGTCATTTGACCAAAAAAATTTAAATTATATCTTTAATTTTGGAATGTATGAAGTAGTTTAGATATAGATAAGGAAAAGAATATAAATAAAACTCTTGTTATGAAAAATATAACTCTTTAATTTGATAAGTGATATATCTCATAGAGTTGAGTTGGAATTAGATATTTGGATTTTATTTTTAATTAAGATAGTGGTGAAATATATCTATTTGAGTTAACTCATAACTAATCAAAAAATTTAAGTTAGCTCAACCAACTTTTTGGGTTGTTCTCCTTATTATATATTAGTTCGGTGTCCCCGTGCCAAGCACTAAATTCACAATTTGTATTTTATTTATTAAATATAATTTATCCTATGATATGTATTTATAATATTAGCTAAGTAGTAAGAGTGTGATACTATAAATGATATTAGTAAAAAAATAATAACAAATTAATACTTTTATGTTGCTTTATTGTTATAAAATAGAGATATATCTATAATTTTAGATCGAATAGAGCAAGTATTAATTAAAAATCCTATATAAAGTGATTTTAAAATGTTATTTTAATCATTATTTATTGAATTAGTTACACATATAATTTTACCCAATAATGACAATCATATTCGTTTTTAGTGTTTAATAAAACACTTTGGCTGACAAAAAAAGAAAAAAAGAATGAAGAATAAGAATTAAAAGAGGATTCTATAAATTAAAATTGAATTGCTTACAAATTCTATTATATATCTTATGAATGAGTTGCCTAGAAAAAAAAAGAGAACCTATCAATTCACATATATATCTTACATGATAGTAAAAATATAATAAAAAATATATATCAACCAATTAAATTCAAGTATAGTTTAATGAATCAACTCAATTCACAACTAAAATATCCTAGTTAACTCATATAATAAAACGTTGTTTGTGCTATTATAATAAATATATAAATATTACAGATTAGGCCACATATTTAAATTTACCCACTAAAAGATTTTACCGTATAAAATTATATGTTTGAATTTATCCACTAAAAGTTAAAAGCTTTTAGAATTACATTAACCAAGGAGTTGCATGAAAAAGGCTAAATATTTTTAGATTTTTTTCCTACTTTAAAATCGAATTATAATCAAATAGGTTCTCAAAAAAAAAATATAGCTTTTTTTAAAATTCATCATTTGCAAAGTAGAAATATTTTCTAAATCTTGATAATAATTTTTTTAATATGTTAAAAAAAATTCTAAAATCAAAAATCCACGTTCATGTATGTGGATTGGGCCCGACTTTAACTAATCCATTTGCTTTCCCAAATTTTGATAAAACTCTCTACGGCCCGGTAGATATATATGGTCATTCCCGTTAGACTCATTGAAATAGTCCTCTAAACAAAAATTGATAGCACATAGCTTTTCATGGGACCCATTTGGATAGGATAAAAGGATTAGTTCCATATAGTACCAAAATCTTCCTAAACCTTTACGACTAACTAACGGTTGAGATCATCCCATTTTGTTTGTGTTAAAGTTGGAATTTATTTCCACGTAATTTGTACTTAAATTCACACTAAAAAATATTTACAATGCGAGAGTAAGTAAAAAAAATTAAATGTATTAATAATGGAGACTATAAGTATTTAGTAGATTGTAATATATCTTTACTGTTTATCTTATATTTAGATAATTGATATTTTCACACGATTTTTTAATAAATTCAGACGATAAATCTCATAAAAATATCTATAGCGACAGTTTAACTGTCGTTATACATTTACAACAACACTTTTGTGGAGTCTACAGTGTGAATTTATCTAAAAATTATATGAGTTTATTAATTTTCTATATTTATAGTACTCGTTATATTCAACAAGATATGATTCCTAATGGGAATCATATATTAGAAACTTTGTTGGAGTTGTTGGATATAGTAACTATCATACCAATTAATATTAAATATGGTAACTAATTAATATTCGAAATGATAGGACAACGATCTCAAGTCTATCGGACTTAAAAATCCTCTTATTCGCATACTAAGTCTAATAGGATATAAGGATAAATCTAGTTATTGACGGCCTATTTGCGCTAGTAAATATGTAGTTTAATATTATTCTCCACTCATTCAGTATATGAAATAAGTTGGAGGAGTAAGTAGGAGATTTTGGGAATCCGAAAATTACAACGACGGAAGAGGACATGCTTTTGGAAGTCCGAAAGCTTTTAACCGAAAAGAAAACTCTTTTAATCAGCAGTTTTCGGGCTCTCAAAACAAAAACAATAATAATAATAATAATAATAATAATAATAATAATAATAATAATGAATGAAAACTATTAAAAAAATTGATTTCGTTTCATAGAAAGTGAAGGCGTGGCAAGTGCAGGGCAGATGGAAATTAACTTAAATGACATACGTATATATAGGCTATTGGACGTGGCCGTTGGAGTTGGTTTGCTGATACGAATATCTTAATACTAAAAAATCAATAAATTTGAGTTTTTAAAAATTATATTAATTTTTTAATATTATAATAAATGCTTTTTATAAATTTAAATAATAAAAAAAATTGTAAACCGTCTGTACGGTTAATTCTTTTTTTTAATTTGATCTTAAAGATATAACTTTTTCATGTTGAACATGTAAGTTATCAATGACTGACATATGGCTACGTAGTATTAAATTTGCCATCACCATAAAAATTAAAGATGCAACCTACGTTTGCCATGTGTACTATACCACCAATCAAGATTGAGACGGTGAAGCGGGACAGATGTGTTGTTCTTAGGAGTGTAGTAAAAAAATAATTAAGTTATTTAAATTAATTATAAAAAATTAAAAATTAAAATTGTCTAAATTTTTATCCCGTAATCAGTTATCGATTTATTCGATTTTCGGTTTAATTAGTCAGTTTAATCAATTATTAAAACTTAAACATAAAAGATAGAATTAGTATGTCATCAAATTTTAAAGTAATGTATTGTTGGATAACAGAAAATTGGTATGTCATCAAATTATAAAAAAAAAGGCATATAATGAATATATAATTATATAAAATAGATAATTATTAGAAAAGTACATAAAGTATATTATAATATTAAGGCGTTCGGTCGGTTTGGTCGATTTCGGTTTTTAAATAAACTAAATCGAAACCGACTAATATAGTTTCGGTTTTTTAGTTTTACAAGTTTCAATTTTTAGATTTTTTGATTTGATTTATTAACGGTTCGATTTTGTGCGGTCAATTTTTCAGTTATTTTCGATTTTGTGTGCACCCCTGATTGTTCCCATTAAAGAGAGCTTGATTAAGATCTCTACTAAATGGCTTGTCACCAACAAGTAATTTTCATGGTGGGGGGCATAAAATTAATACAGCTACAAGATTTTTATCCGTCCTTCTCTATTCGTTACCTGAATCAAAGGTAGTCGAGATGGAACTCTCAACAGCTTACATGTAGTGATCATTTTGTTCAAGTGTACTCCATAGGCTCTCAAATACCAAAAGGATCCGAGCCCAAAGTTCTAGACCCATAATTGTGACCCAAAAGTCACATATTACAAATGAGTTAGAATTTAACATCAGAGAACGAATAAAAAAGTAAAGGACTAATATAAACATGATTGTGCCCAAAAATTAATGGCTTAAACTTTTGAGTCAAGTTGAGTTTCAAACATGTGTATTAGTGTCTTGTGTACGCTCATGTGACGTGTGGATTCTCCGATTCTTCCCTAATAACTGGTTTCAGAAATATAGAAGATTAATTTCGGACTGGTAAACCTCTTCAAAAGATATGCGATGGTGATTTAAAAATTAAATTCTGAACAATCTCTTCAATAGACACATGATGAATGTTGAATTCCCGATAAATGGTTTATGCTTCCTCGAAGAACTCTTGATGATGATGTTGAATTCTCAATGAATTTAGCTGAAAATTGCCACAGTGATTATTGAAGAAAACAGATGTTTAATTTTATTTTTTTATAGAAGTTGACTCTCGATTGAGAAAAAAGGTCATGAGGGAGAATTCTTGATGTGATAACTCATTTGTGAGATAGAGATTGTTAGGATATCACAAGTCAGTTAAAGTCGCACGTCGAAAAAATAATGAAAGATTAATATACATGAATGAGTTTAAAACTTAATGACTTAAGGTTTTGGGCCAAGTTGAGTTTCAAACATGTTTGTTAGTACCTTGTGATCGCACACACAACGTGCGGACTCTCTGGTTCTTTTCCAACAACCGAGCCTCAACCAATCTCAAGTAAAAGCCACTGCCCACGTGGATTCATCCCATGGCTTGATAGTATAGCCAACCTATGACTGACAATATATGTTGAAGCACATTGACGATCAGATATTTTCATAAGTAAGAATGAAAAATAATATATATTACGAATATTCATGTCGATTTTTTAATTATTAATTATTTAAATAAATATTAGTGATAACTTATTTATACTAATATATTTCATAAATATAATTTAATATAAAATTATCGCAATACATGACATGACTTAATAACAATCATCCACTCTGCTCGTAAACGGTAAAACTACACACTCTCAGTCTAGAGTATCCTAAAATTGTTATTTATAATGTATCTCTTACTTACTAACACTCGCGCCAAAATGCTTTCGTCCCGCTGTGGCCCACAGTCATTAACCATCGAGAGACGTTAATAGCAAGTTGGAAGGCTGAGCCGCACCAAAAATGCCACTAAGAAGGAATAGCGATTATCAGACAAATTTAATCTAATCTTTGTTTTAATCGCAAGCAAATGTAGGTTTATATGCGTTCTTGATTATAAAATAAAATAATATAATAATAATAAAATCGATGCTTCTTTCAATTTTATTTTTTCTCCTATAAGTTGAGTCTTGTATGATGTTTTTAGATCAAAATTTTCAAAAATTACAGTCCAATGTTTGGAAGTCGGAATTTTAAGAAGAAAAAAGTTGACTTTCAGTTTGTCAATTATTAAGATTAAGTTTCATCATATGCTATAAAATATAGAATATTTTGAAAGTATTTAATTGCATTTTGTAATATCCCGAAATTAACATTCTTTTAATTTTAGATATAAAAAGTTTCTATATAAAATTTTAGATGAATTAATTACTTAACAAGTATCAGATTTCTGAACATATTAATATTAATGATGATTTGTATATACTTTACCTATCACATTAATTTTAATTTTAAATTTTATATATTGATTAAAAAAATAGACTCAGTTTTTACATAATATAATTAAGGTGGGGTTTGGTGCACTGAATAAAATTTTGATATAATCTACGTAATGCAATAGAATTGTAATATAATTGTAATAGGTTATTACGATATATTTGTTTTGTTCGTTCGTGATATTTGTGTAGTAATTATAATATTATTATATTATGTTCAAAATTGTATTTAGTTTACTAAATTATATAATTATATGTAATAAATAAATTAAATTATAAGTTGAAATGTAATATCAATTTTAATTATTACTGTTTTGTGTTTTGTGACCTATTACATTATAGACGTAATGAGTTAATATATTTATTAGTGGACGTAATGAAAAACTTATAAATTAATATAATAATATTATACCTATAATGAGTTAATACATATAATAAATAAATTAAATAAAAAATATATCATAATTTATTAAATTAAAAAAATATTATATTAATTTAACACCAATCAAACGCTACTTATCACAAAATGTAGAAAGGCTGCCTATAGTGGAACGAAATAAAAAAGAAAAAGACAAGATGATTAGGAAACTTGTATTGTTGTGATTAATGGAAAAAATGTAAGACGACATGATTGATAATCCATTTATTATTCTGGTAGATGTAATCAATGCCTTTTTCAGTACACTGGACATGTTAATATTAATGATGATATGCATATATTTTTCCCATCACATTAATTTTGAATTTATATTTCATAAATTAATTATAAACAAAAGACTCGGTTTTTACATAATATAATTAAGTGAAATCACAAATGCTGCATAGTGCATACAACACATAAAATGCGGAAAGGATACCCATAGTGGTACGAAATCTATAATAATGTATAAAAAGACAAAATAAAAATAATGGTCATTATCGTAAATTTACTAGAGATGCAATATTTTTTTTTTAATTACAATAAATTTTCTCGGACAACAGTTATTACATAGAGTATTGTCGATTACAGTTAATATATATTATGAGTATTAAGTATGCACCATTGACAAAAATAAATAAATTAATATACTAATTCTTTGTTATATATTAAATATAACATAAAAATAAAACCATATTAATATTACGGTGTCAACTAAATTTGTGCCTTGCGCTGGTGAAAAGATTAAAAAAAACGAGTTGATTAGAAAAGGGCAAAATACATTTATTTTACACTAACTTTCACCTTATTCATAATTTGGCCCTTAAACTAATTGAACATAGAAATTCGTTATATCAACTACTTAATTTCATATAATATTGTCCCCCCTCCCTCAAATTCATTTTTTCACTAAAATTGATTGAAATATCCGACTCAACCCACAACTTGATTGATTTTATACGATTTGACTATAAAAAAGACTTATAGACTGTATTAAAATATAATAAATGACCGTATAAAAATAAATAAAAAAGTATAACAAAATGATAAAAATACAAAAAAAAATACAAAATATTACCCCCAAAGACAAATCCACGTCTTTTCGGTTACTAACTTAGATTTAGAAACCAAAACTTTAAAACACATTAAAACTCAAATCCAAATTGAAAGCAATACATAAAGAAATAGAAATCCAAATCGAAGGTTTTATATAGAGAATAAAACCTAAATCCATCCCCATCACCATCTTCATCCCAGATGATTTTGAGGCTGTAGTGAGCGGTGGTAGTGAGACGGTCATGGAGCGGTGATGGTGGGCAATGGTCGTGTGACAATGGTTAGTAGTCATGCGACAATCAACGAAAGTCGTACAGCTGTGGGCGGAGGTAGGACAATGGTTTGAAAGTAATGAGACCTTAGATTTAAATTTCGGAGTTCATCATATATAGCTCTTCTTAGCACCAAAAAAACAAGAAAAGATCATATTTACTTTTTACACTTCTCTTTGATTGTTATCTAATAGGCCATTTCTCTCTCTCTCTCTCTCTCTCCTTATCTACGACAAAATTCATCGGATTTTTAGCAGGCGAAGAAGCAAATGCGAGCAGAATCAATAGAACAAGTAAGAGGAAAGATTTTTTGGAGTAATTATTCAGTAATTTTAGACATCTGCCACATGCCCCACGCCATTTATGTGGTGTCATATGAGTGTTTAAAGTGAAATGACCTATTTTAAGTGCTCACATGATACCACATGAGTAGTGTAAAGTATCACGTGAAATGTACCCATCATCTAATATTTTTTTCAATTTTTTCGGAGTAACACCCTTTCACCTCCATCTCACTGAATTTGAGAATTAACGACATATTATTGTTGAATCCTAACCCCAATTATGGTTTGATTTATGTTATGTGCATTCAGATCTAAGTTTTGACGGTTGAATGTTGATTTTGGTTGGGGTTGATTTTTGGAGTTCGTTGTAATTAGAGGTTATTAATTTATTTTTCTTGTATTTTGGTAAGTAATAATAGAGATATTTATGGACTTTGAAAATAATATAAAAAGGAATTAAAATGATATTTTATTTTTTTTATTTTTTTATTTATTCTTATATTTTATTTTTAATATTTTTTTCATTTTTTTATTTTTTCATATATATTTTTATTTTTATACAGATAAAATATACAAATTACAATGAATTATTATTATTTTATCATAAATATATTATCAAATTATATTTTAATACAGTCAATACGTATTTTCGACGTCACATGGCCATCACAAACTTTATACCGATCAATTTTGGCTTTTCCCATCACAAACTTTATACCGGTTAATTTTAGCCAAAAAATAAATGAAAAGAAAAATATTGTATAAAATTAAGTAATTGTAACATTTGTGTAAATTTAATTAATTTAAGAATTAAATTATGATGAAAGTGGAAGTTACCATGATATAAAAGCCGAATGCATCCAGTTCCCTGGGAAGCAAACAGCCCCCCCCCCCCCCCCCGGCGGCGGAAAAAATGTAAGAGCAGGATTTATCCATTTAATATTCTGGTTGATGTAATCAATACTTTCTTCAACGAACTTAAAGCCTTAAAGTGTCGAAAAAAATTTAAATTAATGTGTCATTATTATATTAATTAATTATTATCTAATAGTTCATAATTGCTATATGTAGTTCTACTGTGATATTATCCATCAACATAATAAATACTAGAAATTTATATTTTTACATAAAAATTTAATATTTTATTAAAATCACTCTCATATAAATATAAAATTCATGTGTTATTTATATGAGTATAACTTTGTAAAAATATTATAATTTTATTTACAATATCAAATTTCAGTAACAATATTTATTTGATAATCTAAATTAAATATTACATTTTGGACACTTTAACATTATTGTCTTCCTCTTGAGAAGAGCAGTTGATAGGCAATATTCTAATTTGTTTTATCAATATAATATTAATAATAATCAATTCTATTTCTTCCTTAAAATTATCTGCTTCAGACTTTTTCTTATTTACATTATTGAGAATATTATAATAATTTAAATATTGTTATTGCTGAAATAATTTGAAAGTACTTTTTAAATTTGTATATTTATATTAAATATTGGTACGTTTCTTGAAAAGTTGTTCTGAATATACCTGAAATGCAAATATTTTTGTAATTTCTTATAGTAAATTTCAATATTAATTTTTAAAATGTATTTCTGAATATTTCTCAATGTCCCGACTATTTGTAGAATGTGAGAAGCAAATGATTAATCATCTGTTTCTGAAATTTTTAATACCTTTTTAAAAAAATTATGATTTATTGAAAAAAATTGTTTTTGAAGAATAAAGGACATATGGATTGATTGAGAATATGCGTATAAAAAATATTTTCATTTAAAGTCTATTTGAGACAAATTTCCGTGAAACAATGCATTTTTCATCTATATTTATTCATTTAAGAAAATAAACATTGCTTTGATTAAATTTTTAGGAAGAATTTTACATTAAAATAAATTAAGAGAATCATAAATTACCAGAATAATTATTTTCAATTAAAAAAATTATATTTTCTCAAATTTTACTTAAATTAATATAATTTTTATTTATTATTCATGTGAGAAAAATTTATAAAAATATTAATTTATTTATTATAAATATCCATTCCCAAAATTAAATGTTTCAAAGTTTAAAAAATCTTCGAAAAGGTAAAAATTTTAGATACTAAAATTTAACTTTTATCATAAAAAGAAAATTTTAAATTTAAAAAATCAGCACAAAGTTCGCTAAAAATTACACCAATTGAAAGTTTTGTGACCATCATAAGCCTTATTTTATTTGGTATAGTGATTAAGTCCATTTCTTGAGTATCAAGAAGTATTGGGATCTATTCTTGTCGAAGGCAAAAAAAATAAAAAATAAAAAATCATAGGGTAGTTAAATGAAGAAATAGACAAACTCAAGGGCATATCTGCAAAAAAAAAAAACCTTGATGCCAAGTGTCTGTCTTTCGATCGCCAAACCTTTTTATCTCGATTTATTAACTCCATAATCCACCTAATTTCATAACTGCCTGACGTCCGCTCTTATTTTCTCTCTCTCCTACTCCTATTGGCGGACGCCAAACCCCATTCCAATCCACTAAAAAAACCAAGGTCGCGCACTGACCTACCAACCTCTTCAGCAGGTGACTCCATCCTCTTGACTTTCCCAACTCCACCGGTAAAATCCCTTTTCCTCTCACCGGCCCAACCAGTCGCCACCCCATTTGAAAAAAAGTCCCCATTTCCACTTCATTTGACGTGAATTTCAACCCCATTTCATTTCCACTCCCTAAAACTCAAATTCACTCCAAATTCATTTCCATTTCATTTTAATTTCAGTTTTGAAACGTTACATACACTCTCTCTCTCTAAAACTCAAAGCTTTCGCTTTCTCTCTATATTTTCTCTCTCCTAAGTTGTATCAAATAGGCGAGCATATCAACATATTTGTATCCATCGTTTTCGCTTGTATAATGGAGTTGGGAGCGATTTGCTTCCGATATTCGTCTCGATTTTCTTATTCTTTACTTTCTCTCTCCGCAGATCGTTGAGTGTGTATTTTGCTATCAGATCTGTGAAGGTTCTACCTCTAGAGCTCATTCACTGAGTAATGTTTAGTTCCAGTTTTCCCGATCGTAGAGGTGAGTTCTTCAGATCAGCTTGATCTTTGTTTATGTTATGTTTATGATTATATATATACAATTTCAACAGTGATAAGAGCTCGGTGTTTGAGTTGAATTGATGTGATTGTTGGACTGTGGTTGTTTTGGTTATGGTTTGATTAGCGAATGGTGTTTTTTTTTTATCCTGATTCAAAAAGTGTGTGTTTGTATATGAATTCGGCAAGTCATATATACTAAGTATTAAATTTATGTTTAAAGATGTGATTTTTATTGAGTTTGTATGTGAATTCGGAGTCGTATATGCTGAGAATTAAATTTGTTTAAAAATGTGATTTTTGGGTGCAAGATCAACTAGAGTGGGAAGGTACTTTACTTTGAAACATCTAACAATATTTACTCTTTATAATTTATAATATCAGTTTCGAACAGATGGTCACTGCTTTTTTTTTTTTTTTTTTTGTTTTTGTTTTGTGTTGTTTTTGGAGCTATTTTATTTATTTCGAGTTTGGTAGCGTAAGTATTTTTACTTTTATTTTTGACATGTAATCGGACTTTGACAAAAATTAAAAATTAATATTTATTTCAAACGTAAAAGATAAACCATGTTGATTGGAAGTGACATTTCTTAGTATAAAACAATAGAACAGTTTATTTTCTTTTTCTGTACTATTATTTTCTCACAAATCAAGTAGAGAATCGTGTTAGATTGTTACTTGCAGTTATTAGTTGACTTTTTGAGTAGATGGCTTATAATTGCTGTTTCAGGACCATATGTACTTGGAATGTTTTCTTTTTTGTTTTGTTTGAGGTTCAATTTGTTAGATCTATACCATGGAATCTAATAAAATTTCTATCTTTAGGGATATGCTTACGTCAAATTTTTGTTTTTTGAGGATTTAGACTGTGATACTCGAGCGAGTTTGTTTGTTGGCAAATTTGTGTGGAATCTAATAAAATTTCATCTTTAGGGATGTGCTTCTGTCAAAATTTTTTGTTTTATGAGGATTTTGGTTGATACTTACGTGAGTTTGTTTGTCGGCAAATTTGGCGTTAGGTGATTTATGTATTATTCGATCTGTTTTTATACTAGAACCATGTGTGCTGTGACCTGCTTTACTGTAATCTAGTTTTGATATAATTGTGTGTTTTTGGATAGTATTTTTAGTCTGTAGTTGAAGATTGTTTCTCTTTTGTTGCAGCTGAGTAAAGCATGTGTGGTGTGCTGGAGTCAAAATCTACATCCAGTTAATCCTAATCTACTGTTGGAAATAAATCTAACAAACTCAACATGAGTCAATTGTCTGTTGAGACAGAAGATTCTTTTTCCAGTTTACTGGAACTTGCCGCTAACAATGACTTTGAGGCTTTTAAGAGATTAATTGAGCAAAATTCTTCTGCAATTGATGAGATTGGGCTCTGGTATGTTCGTAAGAAGGGGTCGAAGCAAATAGTTCTCGAGGATAGAACTCCATTGATGGTTGCTGCTACTTATGGTAGTGTTGATGTAATTAAGTTGATTCTGTCTCAGCCTGTTGTTGATGTTAATCTCTCCTGTGGCCCAGACAAGTGTACTGCCCTTCACTGTGCTGCTTCTGGTGGATCTGTTAATGTTGTTGATGTTGTGAAACTGCTTTTGTCAACGGGGGCTGATCCAAATATCGAGGATGCAAATGGTCAGCGTGCAGTTGATGTGATTGTTGCCCCTCCAAAGCTCCTAGGTGTGAGAGCGTCTCTTGAAGAGATTCTACTGAATAATGTTTCTGATGGATCAGTTGGTGAGTGCAAGTTACGTGTGTTCGTAGCTTCAAACTGCTCCTCACCGAGCCTTTCTTCGTCACCTGAAAATGGGTCTCCTTGTTCTCCTTCTGTTTTAGTATCTTCTCCAATGATGTCGAAATTCAATGATGATATTCCTGCAAATTCTGCGTCTGAGAAGAAAGAATACCCCATTGACCCTTCCCTTCCAGACATCAAGAACAGCATATATTCCACTGATGAGTTCCGAATGTTCTCATTCAAGGTCAGGCCTTGTTCGAGGGCTTACTCGCATGACTGGACTGAATGCCCTTTTGTCCACCCTGGGGAGAATGCTCGAAGAAGAGATCCGAGAAAGTATCATTACAGTTGTGTACCATGCCCTGACTTTCGTAAAGGTACTTGTAGGCGAGGAGATATGTGTGAATATGCCCATGGTGTGTTTGAGTGTTGGCTGCACCCAGCTCAATACCGCACAAGGCTCTGCAAGGATGGCACCAGCTGTGCAAGGCGGGTTTGCTTTTTTGCCCATACCCATGAGGAGCTACGTCCCTTGTACGTGTCTACCGGTTCTGCTGTACCATCTCCTCGGTCAGTTGCATCGGCTGCCAGTGTCATGGACATGGCTGCTGCCTTGAGCCTTTTGCCTGGTTCTCCCTCGTCGGTCTCTGGGATGTCTCCTGCATTTAATCAACCCATGTCTCCATCAGGTAATAATGGTGTTTCACACTCATCAATGGCTTGGCCTCAGCCAAATGTTCCTATCCTCCATCTCCCTGGGAGCAACCTGCAATCCAGTCGATTGAGATCTTCCCTTAATGCCCGAGACATTCCACCTGAGGACATGCACTTGTTGCAGGATTTTGATGCCCAGCAACTTCTTTTAAATGACTTGGCCTGCTTCTCGCAGTCCCGTCCCAATTCTGTCTCTTTGAACCACTCTGGTCGTTCCAAAACACTAACTCCTTCCAACCTGGAAGAGCTATTTTCTGCTGAGCTTGCTTCCTCTCCTCGTTATTCTGATCAGGGTGCTGTAGCTGGTGCTTTCTCTCCATCGCACAGATCAGCTGTTCTCAGTCAGTTACAACAGCATCAGAATGTGCTTTCACCTATCAACACTAACGTATTCTCTCACAAAAATGTTGAGCATCCTCTGTTGCAGGCTTCATTCGGGGTGTCATCTCCTGGAAGAATGTCACCAAGAAGCATGGAGCCTATATCTCCTTTGGGTTCTCGGCTCTCTACCTTTGCTCAGCGTGAGCTCCAGCATCAACAGCTACGTAGTCTCAGTTCCCGTGATCTTGGGTCTAACAATGCCTCCGTAGTCGGGTCTCCGGTGAATTCATGGTCAAAATGGGGCTCTTCAAATGGTAAAGTTGATTGGTCTGTTAATGGAGATGAGCATGGTTGGTTGCAAAGGTCGTCTTCGTTTGATATCAACAAGAACGTAGGGGAGCCTGACCTATCATGGGTTCAATCCCTTGTGAAGGAATCACCACCTGAGATGAAAGATAAACTTCCAACTCCCGTTTCTAGTGCTGCTGCACCATCCGGTGAGGGTTTGAAATCCACTTCCCAAGTCGACTCTGTTGATCATTCAGTTTTAGGAGCCTGGCTTGAGCAGATGCAACTTGATCAGCTCGTAGTCTAGTAAAACAGACTGATAATTCATTCACTTAGAGAGAAACAAAACTTAGGACAAGTATTTTATATTTTTTGGGCCATTTTTTGGCTGGTGGGGGAATATGAATATTTCATTTGATAAAGGTTAAAACAGCAATTGGTGAAGGGGGAAAAGGATAAAGAAAGTCCGTTAAGTTTGCAAAAGGTATTCAATTTTTATCTTTAATTGTTTACGTCCCAAGGCAGAGTATGGTTAAGAAGGATCATCTCTGGGGTGTATTAAAGAAACCCAGTCCGGGTTGGGAGGCTTTTCTGTCTCTCACGACCGTAGGATTAATTTCCCCCCCTTATATATTTCTTAAAAAATTTCACTCCATTAGAAAGCTTAATATGTATCTTATGACGCCTTTATTGTCTTTAATATTTCTTGGCTTGTACCCAATGACTAGTGGCAAAGAGTATGGGTAAGGAAATTTATATTTATGCCGTTGTCTGTGGTGATAATGTGTTCAGTTCTAGATGAAGGATGCATTCTTTGAGAATCAACTGGTACTTTTCCTTGTATTTCCTTTGATAATAATGTAAAACTAAATTAAAGTGATTATTTTTCAGTTAGACAATTACCTTAAATCTTGTTCTTGTTTCCGTGTCAAGTTTCTCTCTCGCACACTTGTATTCTTGTGAACATTTGGATGAAGTCTACCGTTTTATAAGAAGAAGAGTCTCATTTATAGAAAGAGTTATTGAGAAATGATTTATATGTTGAGTAATTTGATGTCGGATTTGAATTTGGTATTCAACTAATGTTGAACTAATAAAAAAATAGTACTCTGTTTTTTTTATTATATAGATTATTTAAAAATTTTTTTATTTATAAAATGTATGTCATTTTATATATATTTTAAAAAAAAATTATTTTTTATTTTATTATTAAAGATGGAATAATTAAGAGAGAGGAGGTGTAATTAATTAGCATAGTTAGTAATGAAATTTTAAATTGATATTAATTATTTAATATTAATATTAATAAAATTTTTTAATATGTATAATTATATTTTAAATGATTTATATAATAAAAAAAGAGGAGTAATATGCAAGTTTTTTTATATATTAATGTGTCAATATTTGATATCGATATAAATTTATTATGGTATGTATTAATGCTCAATAAGAGACAGTTGTTATATTTACAAATAAAGAAAAATAATATCTGCAAGTGTGACAAAAAAGATAAGATGGATAGTATTTCTTCTTGACTAAGGGAATTGCCCATGACTTTAGTTGGGAAAGTGGATGGTGATGTATCTTAATGGAGGCTAACCACTCATCTCTCACAATAAAGTTGGTGGGACTTTATTATATTGTTAGCAGGAGAGGGGGTAAGAATGATAAATTGTATGCTGATAATCTGATTCTGATGGTGATTTATGGGGCCCAATTAGGAAGACTTGAAGGGTGGTCTTTTGCTTTATATGGTCCCAGGTCGGCAATAACCATTGGTTTAGCTTAGGATTCAAATTTACAAGTTGGGTTGTTTCTAGAGAGACAGACATAAACACAGCAATCAACATCAAGTGCTTCTTAGAATATTGCTAATCTATGAGGATTCTTTTATTTAGAATGTGTAGTTTCTTTATTAAGGGATTTGGTATGGCAGTTCAATTGGTACTATCCATCCCCCACTATTTGGTGATTTGCCGCGTTTGGCCAATTGATGCAGGTGGGAAGAAAATCTTTATGGGTGGACGAGTAGTGGGGTACACCCTCAAGAACTTTCGGTGTTCTTTATTCTAGGATAAATGTCTAGTGATAAAGTAGTACCTTTGAGTTTAAATTTTATTTTAAATTGTTTAAAAAATAAAAATAAATGTATAGTTTAAGCTTTATTTGAGTAAATCGACTCTTTTTATAATTAATAATTATGCCTACTTAGATATAATCTTCGTTCCCAAACGAATGATAAAAAGACAATTTTTACATAAATTAAGATAATCAAAATAATAAAAAAAAGTATAATTTTTCTTTCGGATCTATCTATCCTTGAGTTTCAGGTTTGAAAAGAGAATTAATGTAAACCATTTATTTGTGATGTGAATGATGTACGATGATCAGAAATAAGTCAATCCATGCAAAAATTTAAGCAGTTGACTTTGTTTATCTTTTTGAGGACAAAATATTTTATCAACTTAATCATTTAAAGAAATATATATTTTTTAAATTACAAAATTTTGGTTTAGTAATAATTTTATGTAGTTTCTTTATAGTCGTAGTCCTTTTGCATATATTTTGTAAAATTAAAATTATTTATAAATGAGATGCGACAAACATGGCCTAAAAGATGATGTAACTTCATAGTCCGAAAACAATATGAGAACCAAAAAGGTATAAAATCAAATTACAAAATAGAAATTCAAGGAATTTTATAAACTATATTAATAATCTTTCCCTGAGAAAACGCCAGGGACCAGTACCGCTCCCCATCCTGCAAAAAATATTGACCAAAATTACATAATATATATATATATATATATATATTTAAATTGTTATTATTATTATTATTTGACATGGTTCTCTGCATCAATGATTTGAAATCTGGACAAGCGGTTCAACCGGTTATACCGGGACCTGGTTCAATATCCGGCCGGTTTGGCCCAATTCTATTGATTTGGTATTTTGGTTAAAAATTGATTGATCATCAGTTCGACCGGTGGTTCAATCTGTAAAATCGATTAGTTAAACCGGTTTTAAAATATTTTTTAATATTTTTTTTGTACAAAAATATTTTTATTTTTAAAATTAAATATTTTTAATAATATTATAACATAATTTCACTATATTTTAACTTGCAAAAAATTAGATATTTTAAAAATTTATTAATTATTAATAATATATATTTTATATATTTATGACATCACCGGTTCAATAACAGTTTGACCATTGATTGAACCAGTGATTTATCTATCCAGTACTTTTTTTCAGTTTGAATACCGGTCGAAGTCTGAAAACATTGCTCTGCATTAGATTATGAAAACATTCCTGGGCTTAGGCTTAAGTTGTTTATTGGGCATTGTTTTGATTTTCTTACATTTTTTTACCATCCCAGTTGAAATATATATCAAACCTAGGAGCAACAAATATATAAGCTTTTCACAGCAAGAAAGTAATTACCTCCAAAAGCCAGCAAATGTACGAAGGCTCATGTAAATGGTTAAAGCAAGCCATATTCCAACAAAACCGCTACTTCTAGCCAGGACGAATAGAGATGCAATGCTCATTATGGCTACCAGAACCTACAAAAAAAGCTAGAGTAATAAAAATGGTGTTTTTAGAGGTAGGCATATAATGTTATTGATTTTTAAAAGTTAATTTTGAGATATTTTTAAACTCAAAATTAGTATGATTTATTAATAATTGCGAAACATTAAATCTTTATAATTGGTACAACTTTTTAGATAATTACAATATTCATCATCATATTGACTACAAAAAAATGATAAATATAGTAAGACCATCTTATAATTCTATTAAATCTCATGTATTGATGTGTTTTGCAATTGTAATTCAGTATAAATTTATCACAATACAAGACTCGTGATTATAAATAAGTTAATCTATGTCAATTTTTGATTTTGAAAATGTCTCAAATTGACTTTAAAAAATCAATAATAATCTTATAGTTTAGAACGGAGTTTGTTTTTATTTCTAGTGTATAGGAGGGATTGCAAATTTACCATAGAGTATGCAGAATAAGTAAAATCAGATGCTCCAAAATTGACACCATCGAAAACAAAGGCTAAGGAATTGATCGGCTGTGTAGCTGCAACAAACTGATATTGCAATGAATAGAAACTTTTTCATTAAGATTCATAATAAAAAACGTCAAGGATCCACAAGAACTTCTTTGGTGGTTTTAGATAAAAGAAATACCGGGACACCTATACTTATGAGGTGAAGAACATTTTTGTCATTAGTAAAGATTCCAGATCCAAACAGCAAACCAAGTCCTAC
This sequence comes from Hedera helix, assembly GCA_947179155.2. Classification (NCBI taxonomy): domain Eukaryota; kingdom Viridiplantae; phylum Streptophyta; class Magnoliopsida; order Apiales; family Araliaceae; genus Hedera; species Hedera helix. Next base: position 7,070,586 of record OX359280.1, on the reverse strand, counting down.
AACAAGAGCGAGACCTAGTCCCAGTACAAATCCCATCTGCAAAATAGAACTTCTCAAATAAACTTATCAACAGTTAAATTGAGGATGAAAATTTGGAAACGACATCAAATGGCGCATTAGGTCACAAGTATGTCCTAGTGAGAAAAAGAAAAACAGAAAGAGATTGCTAATTTTCTATATGATCACGATTATGTCAAATATGGTATATGAAGAGTTGATTTTCAATACATGAGGCAAATGGCTTGTGGAAATAATTAAAAGGATTCAGGAGGATTTTGCAGAACAAGAGTAGCCATTTACATTCCAATTTGAGAATTCCATAATTTGTAATCAGCAAGTATCTTTGTGCTGAATACTGTTAGCTCGAAATATTCTAATAGTTACATAGGAAAGAATTATTTGTACTCCAAAGAGAGAAGCACACCTGTAATACTCTGGAGGCAGTGGTTGATGCCTTCTCATAGTCCTTCTCGGCGAATGCACAAGCAAGGATGGCCTATAAGAGTGGGGTGAAGAACACGTTAAAAACTGATCAATCATTTAGTTCATATGATAAAATAAATCCTTAAGAATTTGTACAACTGCTTTGCCTGCTTAACAATGAAAGTTGAACCAAACACCGCATCCCTCATTTAAAGAAGATATTGACAAACCTAGGTAGGGGCTACTAACTGAAAAGTCACGAAATTTTTTGAGGCAATAATATAATTATGCTTATATGATTAATTTTTACTCTCAAGAGAGGGAGGACAAGGTGCATTTAATTTTTCAGAAGCGTTTCCATACACAGGTTTATGGGTTCAAAATTCCATGGTGACAGTTTTAGCCTTTTAGGGATAGGGGGCTTACGCAGTGCACAGTATCACTGTGTATATATTTGAAGGTTGACTGTATGGATTTAAGGATATGAGAACAGTAGCACAATTTGAGGAGGTGAGTAGGCGATGGTTCCTGGATATTCAGTGCCACCAAAAGCTTAGGCTACTAGAAAATGAGTGCAGAGAAGGCAATTGGACATTCACATGCTCACATGAGGATCCTGGCTAGCACGTTGAGTGGAAAATATACATGCATCCAAATGGGGAGAATCGAGTGAAAACAAAAGAGTGAAACTAAAGTTCTAAAACAATGTTAGACAGACAACTTCTATGAGATCTTAAGCTTTTGAAGCAACTAAAGATATCTAAGAAATTGATCATTTCTTGGGGAAATTATTTTCATTACAATACCGAAACATTTGCTAAACCATTGCCATCTTTCTTGGTGGTCTATGGTTACATGTTCTAGTTGATCCTAGAGGTCAGTTCTGAAAAGTGAAATATGCTACATCACAGAAGTAAAACCAATTTTTGGGTAATAGAGCAATGACAAGTCATCCTCATAGAGATTGGCTGTATATATCTTTATACATGGGTGCTAACAGCCAAGGGTGATCTTTCTGCTTATGCTCTTGATTATTTTTATTTGGTTCTCAAAATGTGCCTCTCTAATGTACTAACCAGTTCTGCATAATGAGCTACAAAGTTGGACAATTTTACAAGCCCACCAACACAGAGAGAGAGAGAGAGAGAGAGAGAGAGAGAGAGAGAGAGAGAGAGAGAGAGAGAGAGAGAGAGAGAGAGAGAGAGAGAGAGAGAGAGAGAGCTAGCTTAGTTACCTGTCCCGCAACAGCCAAACCATCAGCAAGAAGTGACGATGTCATCCAGACCTGTAAGCAAATCTGAAATGCTGCCATAGGAATTGAACCCAACCTTGCGGCCAATGATGCAGCCAAAGTAACACAGGATGTTGCAGCTACTACCCTTCCTAATAATAAAATTCCTGCGTCCATGCACTTATATAAAGCTAAATGTGAACTATGGAACTCAAACAATCTTCCAGTTACCAAATAAAGAATGATAAATTGACGAAGTATTCAAATCCATGTAAACTGTTCAAAAGAAACTTGAAACCTACGAGGCTGAGTAAAAATTCTCCCCATTTCTCCCCACTTCAAGAATAAAAAAGACAAAGTGGAAGTTCATAACCTTCCTATTTTAATTACATAATTGAGTTGCCAATTTCAGTAATTCCAAGTACATGTCAATCAGTCTCTGTTATGTCATTGCCGACCAAAATTAGTGTTGGATTAAGCTTAATGAGTTGATCTGATTTCTATATGATGTCACCAGGAGATTAACTGGTTCAAAATAACCAAGTCCTCTTGACAAACAGCTAGTTCGTATCATAAGCTGTGTTCAATGGAATGGATATAATGAAGTTGAACATCATGATCCATCTAATTGTATGCGGATATGGAGAGGACTAACAGGCAAATACACACAAAAAAATAAAAATAAAAATACCACAGGTTTTCCTTGCATGTCAATGTGGAAAGCATATCGGATGTTGGAGAAGGTTTTAGAAGAAATCATCAAAACCACAATCAAAATTATGAAGTTATAGCCGAGGCTTTCTCTAGGATGTAATATGCATCTAGGGAATGATTTCTTAACCTATATTTTGTGGACTAATGCTTCAGAATCTCGATTATTACATATAATCAGTACGTGTTCTCTATCAAAGTCGGATGTATACGTTTGTGTCACTGAATGTTAATCATTCTCTTTGTTGTTATATATCTTTATATTCACCTGACAAACAGCTAGTTCGTATCATAAGCTGTGTTCAATGGAATGGATATAATGAAGTTGAACATCATGATCCATCTAATTGTATGCGGATATGGAGAGGACTAACAGGCAAATACACACAAAAAAATAAAAATAAAAATACCACAGGTTTTCCTTGCATGTCAATGTGGAAAGCATATCGGATGTTGGAGAAGGTTTTAGAAGAAATCATCAAAACCACAATCAAAATTATGAAGTTATAGCCGAGGCTTTCTCTAGGATGTAATATGCACCTAGGGAATGATTTCTTAACCTATATTTTGTGGACTAATGCTTCAGAATCTCGATTATTACATATAATCAGTACGTGTTCTCTATCAAAGTCGGATGTGGATGAGGAAGATACACAAGAACATTATACTTTTGTGTCACTGAATGTTAATCATTCTCTTTGTTGTTATATATCTTTATATTCACCTTCAAAATTTGTCAACTGATCAGACAATTGGGATGATTGCGTTATCTCATAATTGGCACTTAGGGTGTAATCTAGCAAGTATATTTTTGATATACAAACCCATAATGCTATAGACTGGTAAACAACTTAGGTAAGTACATGAATTCTTGAACAACTAGTCACTTCAGACATGAAGAATTAAAAGAAAAAAAAAGATGAAAAAAAAAGACGAGAAGAAGAAAAAGAAGATATAAATAAAACATCAATGACTTTACAAGTTCACTAATGTCAAATTGAAAAATTTATGCTCGTTTTCATGTTCTTCGTAATTCTAACTTCTATGTGGTTATCCAAATTCTGAAAGTGTATGAGTCTCAAGCAGAAGCAGAGTTTCTCATTTACGTCTCATGTATTTCGCCAGCTAAAAAGTATAATAAACTACTGTGTTCATATTACAAAGATCCTTACCATTTTTCAGAAACCTACTGAACTGTAGAGTCTTAATACTCAGAGGCAATAGGTCAACTTGTTTAATCAATTGGCAGAAGAGGATCATCAAAATTAAGTACCTGAAATGCATATTAAAAATGTAAGAGAAACTAGCCAAGTGTCCCGAAGAATCAAGCCATTTGAAGGAAATATTGAAATAAAAATATTCGGCAAAAGGAGTAAACTGATACATTGCGAGTTTTCTTATACAAAAACTTACTGAGATAGCACATGTGCAATAGCTGCACCACTAACTCCCATATGACAAGCAAAGATAAGAATGGGGTCCAAAATAACATTTGATACATCTCCTGCAACTATATTAAAGAAAAAGTGGGTTTAGTTGAAATCTGAAAACCCTTAAAAGTAGAAAACTATGCACTAATATATGTATAGAACCGCTAGAGTGCAAATATATTTCTAGTCATTCAGTCAGTCATATGTTTCTTAACTTTGAATATTTTCTAGTCATTCATTCGGCCATAAAAAACTAAAATTTGAAAACATCCTTACCAGTGGCATATAATGGAGTTGTAGTATCTTTAAAACCTCGAAAAACACCTTGCATGGCCAAAGACAGGAGAATTGCAGGAGCGCCCAGTGATCTTAGGGTTAGATACCTTTGAGCTGGGCTTAGCATAGGAGAGTCCTATAAATTTAATGAACAGGAAAGAGGACAGAAGTCAGTTTTAGTTTTTAGTTTTGATTTTTATTTTTAAACCGCAATTATAAATGATTAAAAGAGCATGCCAATAATATCTAGACAGCCACCTCTTTACTAAAGCAAATTCGACCACTTGTAGAAGCTAGTAGGAGACATACCCCTAACATCTCCGCTTCGATTCCAAACGATTTAGAGCAAATAATCAATGGATCTTTCTGAGTTTCATTGCAAACCCAAATTAGCTTTTGTACTTCCTAATTCTGCTACAGTGCTCTATCTCTCTCTTTAAATGCAAGCAGGCAATATTACATATCTATGCAATGCTGTGTATTTTAGAGAACTTTTATTAACTTTATGTACTTTGGAAAAAATATGCGAACCAAGAAATGATTAACATAAGACATACGACGTAGCCTAAACTCGCTATTCATCTAGTTGAAAATTGATAAAGCACTACAGGATAACCAGACGGTTCGACAACACGCTATTGAAAATAATAATTTTATTTACTTATAAGACTCTTAGGAGATGGTAAACAGACCCGCTAACCTAGACGTATATATACAGCAGCAGTGGTTCAAAGCAGCAAAGCTATCATACCTAGCATAACAAGAAAAAGATCGTCGTTATCACTTATAACAAGAAAACTTACGGATTTCACACCCATAAGTTCCAGTAACGGTTTTGCTAGAAATATGAGAAATATGGTTTGGAGGAGGCCAAGTACAGCTCCAATGACCAGTGCGGTAGATGCTGAGGGAATATGTCGCTTCTCAGTTTTAAGTGAAGACTTATTTAAATTACTACTGATGACATTCAAAGACTTATATTCAGTTGTTCTGCAACCTGATACAGGAAACAAGTAACTCAATTGTCAAAATATAACTAATATCTTTAGGTCTCCAAAATTATGGTGATAACATGCATAAGAATCAAGATAGTCATCTCTTTTTATTGATCAACTAGAAACTATGATGTGCCATTTGCATCAGTTATATCACAGAGTCAAAACTAAAACTAATTTCTAGTTTAATCCTGACATGTATCTAAGGCTCAGAGAGAGAGAGAGAAAGAGAGAGAGAGTACCATATTCTGACATCAATTTTTTTGTTTCACTGTTTGTGGCAGCCTTTTCCAAGTTCTCAAGGATATCATCTTCTGGCTTCAACTCTTTCATGTCATTGTTCTTGGTTGAACTTTTGTCAGAGTTTTTGACTTTTTGCACATCTGTAGTTATTCTTCCTACAGTATTTTCCTCAGCAACAAAAGAAGTTGTTATACTGACTAGAGGAAATATTGTAATTTTTGATGCTTGATTGAAAATAGCGATAGATACTCCTACAGCACCAATCTCCACTGCACCTATACAAAGATGCCGCAAAACTGAGTTTAGACCTAAGTTTATAAACAAAGCTATTCTCAAATAACTTCTTGTCAAGCGAAACACAGTAGCTAGATAAGGGATATCATGAATTGAGATGAAGATAAAGAAGAATACTTGTAAAACATTTAATTAGCAGCATTTCCCCTGTTTTGAGAGCTTTATATAAAGTGAAACTTCTCAAGGATGTCCCAATCAGAAAAACCTTACATGCATTCAATTTCCTAAGATGCACCCTTCCAGTGAGACATTTTTTACAACCCGTAAATGAAATTTGTCAGCCATAATGAAGAGAAAACATTGTGATGATGCTCTCATATAGGAAATGGTAAGATTCTGTGTAAAAGCAAGTCTACCAAAATGAGGATAAACAAGAGAATAACAAAGACAGCCACCAAGGCAAGCAGAAAAAAAAGGAAAGGAGATTTTTGGAAGCCAGACCATCAAATATTTTACCAGAGGAAACAAGTTGCAATTTTAGGGGCTATACAAGTTGTCCCACTATGAAAAATATTCAAAAGTTTGATGCATTACATAACGCCGGTAGTTTGATTGCAGGAGAGGCAAAGATAAAAGGAACGTTAATGGATAGCTAGTAGTGAAATCTTAAAGAACAAATTCACAAAGTTCATCATTAATTGGAAATAGTTCTCCCCATGCTGGCCCATAAAGGTAGTGAGGTTGAGTTTCCATGTTGAAACTGTGTATCACGACTATGTCTACCATCTTAAACTAAAACTACAGCAACAACTTTTGTTATGGAACTTATTGAAGACAAACTGAGAACACAAAATCTTACCTAAACGGCCAATAAATGCTGTATCAATTAGAGAAGCGACAGGGTCAGCAGCTAAGGCCAAGGCTGCGGGGAGTGCAATATGTAGTATCTCCAATCCAAGTGCGTCCATCTTGAAGACACACCTATAGAGAAACACACAAAAATACCAACTGTTATGGAAGCATAAGTTCTATTTTTTCCCCATCTTTGCGACAAAATGCAAAAAAACCATTAAAGTTCCAATTTATCAAATAAAAATTACTCAATGCAACAGAAAAATAAAAAGAGAAGGACAAGGAATGAGAGCCCAGTAGATATTTAGCTAAACACAGGCTGCTTGGTCTGAAAATAGAAGAAGATGAATTCATTTTACTAAGCATCAGACTCAAACAAACAGCATCCCAGATCATTAGCAAGAAAACATCTTTCTCTTTATAGATTAATAATATCTCAAACTCTTCGAATTCAAAAAATCTAGCTTCAGAATATAACATGCAGATGACTAGATGAGACATATAAAACAGTACCTTGCGTCTCTAAGGAAAACAAAGAGAGGCATCTTCCACTTTCTATCTGCCGATGGCATAACAGCATCCTTGCCATCCTCGGCCATACTTAGCGAAGATCAAAAACCTTAAGGATAGATTTATTACACGTGAAAGAATTAGTTTTCATAACTTCATATTCTTAACCTGTAGAATGCAGGGGTTCGTGATATTGTAGTTACAATTATTAGACAAGAGAAAAGACACAATACTGGGGAAAACATACACCAGTTGAGGTCGCTTAATTTTAATGAAATCCCACTTAGTGACAAAACCAGTAAATGAAATCTTAGTGGGAAGTCTACAAGAATTGCAATGAAAAGCAACCTCAATCACAGCAACACAATAATAATTAAAAAAACAACAACTAGAAATCAACTTAAGCTGACCTTTAGTATGATGTATAACAAATAGGGATATTAATCAGTTAATGAGGTATAGCAAATACTCTGTGACTAAACTTTTTAGCCATAGTCAGTCAACGGAAGTCTCTCCAATTTAAATATTCAACATCAGCCGTAGAAATTTCCATTAGTTTAGATAAAAAACAAAATAATCAAGCTCTGAGAGGGTACCCGAAATGAACCACAGAAGTCTCTCCAATTTAAATTCAACATCAGCAGTTAAAATTTCCATAAATTTACGTGAAAAACAAAATGAATTCAAGTTCTCAGTGGGTGCCTGAAACAAATTTCAGTGCTGTGGCAGACTTTTAGCGGACAGAACTCGCCATTTTGTTTCAAGTTTTAAATAAGTACTCTACTTTTATTAATTTAATTAACTCTTAATCTTATTGTCCTATCTTTCAAACATAGCATTGAAAAAGAAAGGATTTACAAAGTAAAAAAAGAAGAAAAAAAAGTCTTAATATTCAACCAACAGTTCTGGTAGCTCTGAATAAATCAATTTCAAGCTTCCACGCAATGTCCTCACAGGCCACTAAACTATGCAATAATGCTGATACTGAATTTGACAGTTTTTACTAAAAGTTGATCAGTATATCTACGAACCTAACAAACTAACATTTTCAAGGAATCACATAGACCTCCCTCAGTACAACATTCCCTTGATAAACAGCAGAGCAAGGTAAAAAAATAAAAAAATGTCTATTATTAAAATAAAGGCACTTTGGAGAGATAAAGAGAGACCTCCTGTTTAACTGTGCATAAACCTTTCCTAATTAGGAAGATTTGCAGCTTTCTTCCCCAGATGAAGCCCAAATAATCAGCTTGAACCTTGAATCATGGATCCCATAAATCAAATGAGAAATTGAAAACACTTGAATTTTATAAACAAAAGCATCAAAAAATATACGGAAAACATTTAAATTGGGACAAAAAAATGTTTACTTTTATTGAGTATCAATCAATTACACAATATTTGTATTAATTTACAAATTATGATATTTTGTTTACTAGCACTAAAAATCAGTTTTTGTCGCAATATACAGAAGTACGCAAAATTACATAAACAAAAGTAAAATTCAAATCTATTATTTACCCTCAACAATAAACGACTCAGTCCCAATGGTACTAAATTCCAACAAACGACAATACACTAGTCACCAAAAAAGTCCATTTGAAATTGCCCTGTCTACCAAAACTGTCCACAAAATTCAAAAGCAAATCAATAATAGACAGGAAAAAAATTAAACAAAAAAGGAGAAGTACAAACTAAAAGTAATACCTTAAATTCTGCACTTCCATGTAGCAATTTTGATCTTATTACAAACAAATGGATGATCCAGCATCATGATTCTCGAAATTCGATTTCTTTCCACAGTATTGAAAGGGGATTTATACAGAACTGATTGATTCTGTGTGAAGATCCTTTCATTGCAACCAAGATCAAGGAACAGAGACCAATTGGGTTTTGCGAGGAAACAAAATGCGATATTTCCATTGAACTATTTCAATAATTTGCAGAAAATTTCAGCTTCTATCTGGCGAAATAAAATATAAACATTCTCATTTTCAGGTGACTAATTAAACGAAAGTTGTATAGTAGGAGAAACTCTGTTCGTTAAACATTTTCCAAATGATAAACAAATCTGTCTGAAATGTGATTAACCAGATACGTATCGATGAAAATAGTTCCAGTAACAACAGACGTATAATTAACGTTTTAAATTTTATGAGAACAGGGAGTGTTAATGAAAGGTTTTTTTTTTTTTTTTAGTTTTGTAAGAAAGTATAATACTATTTTAGCTATAACAATTATTTTTATATAAAAATATAAAAAAACGCCGTGAAAATATCAGTTTTCTACTACTTTACATTTGAGAATTATAATAAATTTTAGAAAAGTGATATTTTCACAGAGTTTTTTGATATTTTTAGGTATAAACTGTCGCTATAGGTCACTATAGATCTATAATAACATTTTTCACGTAAAAATGTCATTTTTTTATTTATAGAAATATCACTTCTCTAAATTTTAAGATGTCATTAATAAATTTTCTTCTAAATGTCATGTCTAAATTTACCTTTTTTTCCTTTTTTTTTTCCATCTTACAAACACAGTGTAGGAGCTTTAAAACTAAATTTTAATTTGCACGCCTAACTTTAATTCTAAAATTGATTTGCATCACAAACTTAATTTTAAATTTAATTTATCCTATACTTTTAGCGAAAAAACAAAATACATATTTTACATCATTTTTAGCCAAATACTCACCAAAAAAATACAAGTTATAAAATATTAGGGGTATTTCTTTAGATTTTCATATTATATAGATAGTTAATGTAAGGGATTGAGCACATAAGGAGTGCATTTTCAGGTGAATATTTAACTAAGAAATTATGCGGAGTGTGAATTTTATTTTCTCACTTTATGTATAGGCTACATTTAATTTTAAATAAAATTTTAGGGTGTAAGTCAATTTTAAATTTAAAGTTTTAGGGAGTAAATTAAAATTTAGACGGCTTTAAATTAGGCTAAACTAGAATCACCCACGCACCTTTTACTTAATATCTTAGTGATGAACTTTTAAAAAATACAATTACTCAATTGAATTAATTAAAAAAATTAAATTACATCATTCCGTTAATTTATTGAACGGATATCTATTATTCTTTTTTTTTAATTTTTATTTATTTTAATTGAATTTTTATAATTAAATTGACCATATTTAGAAGTAAAATTTATTTTTAAACTTATTAGACATAGAAATAAAATTATTATCATAAAAAAATACATCGAATAAACTATTAAAGTCAACTTAATTGATTTCAAAATTTTTAATATATTTTATAATTATTAATCTTAAAATTAATCAATTTAACCCAAAAAAAGTTAATTAGAACAAGTAAATTAGGATAGAGAAAATATTTATCTATGTGACAACAAGAAACAAATTATTAAAAAAAATTACAAATTACGTGGCAATTAAAGAAAATAATAAAAAATCACACGAAAATAAATTTATTTTTCCATTTCTCTCTCTCTCTCTCTCTCTCCCCCCATATTCAAGAACCACATTCTTTGTCCTCCTCTACAACCATTATAAGTCACGACCATCAGCCATCACCACTATAAACACCAACCTAGCAATGACTGTGCCTCAAAATCTACCTTAGTAGATGAATCAAACTGTGTCGCAAAACGAAACTTTAGCACAACTCAACATACATGGAACCCAAAGTGAAAATATCAATTGAGATTTCTAAATGCAGTAACAACTTCACATAAGGTTTGTGCATGAAATTTATTAAGTGGATGATGTTATTTGTGCTGGGGTACCACATGATAGTAAAATCTTATATTAGAACATAAGGAGAAACATTAAGGACATATATACTCTAATAAACTATAAACCTAATAAGTTAGCCTTTTGAGTTAAAATGTGGTTTCATATGAGTACATATAACTAAGATATTCTCAATAATTGGCATTAGGGTTACTGTGGGTTTGGGTCATGAAAATGGTATGGACTGTGCATGATGGAGACTCTTGGTAGATCATACAAGAGATTGTTAGGGGTACCGGTGATAATAAAGTTCCACATTAGAACATAAGATATGATTTCAGATGAACATATATGAGTCGAACATTACAAGAAAAAAACATATTTTCAACGAAACTATGTACTAACGAAAATATGTAAAACGAAGATGAACAACATAACATTTACAAGTTAAATTTAACAACGTAACTGAACAATAATTTGTATAAGTTACAATACAACTAAAACAAGGTAAAATCTACGAAATATCTATAAACCAACTTCAATATATTAATCTCCATGGTACAACTTTTTACACGAAATAAAAGAAACCCTCCCTCACACACCAAATAAGACCTAATTACACACTCTCTCTCTCTCTACATGTTATACGACCTCTTAGTTGTGCTACCTCTTTCTAAATACAAGACTTTATTTATAAAATATTCACAACTCCCTTTTTCTTAATGGACACTATCATATAATAAATATATTTATTATAAATAAGACTATTTCTAAAATAATATTCGTACCAAAAATAGGATTCATTCTCATAATAGATTCAACAATAGCACATAGTCCTCCATACTCGCTCACCCAAATATTCACATACAAAAATGGAGCAGCTGAAACATTTTAGCCATGAGCATCCACCGATCCTCATTGAGGATCATACGGAAGCAGATGTCTGTTATGGGTGCCAATAAAAACAGAGTACTCTGTTTATTATAGCTGCAACACTATTAGTACTAGTACTAGTTCTTTTAATAGTTGCAACACTAGTAGTACTAGTTCTAGTACTATTAGCAATAGTACGAATACTACTGCTAATAGTACTAGTAATATTGAAGGTGTTGTGCAGAATTACCAAAAAATATAGAACATCCAATGCACCTAGAACACCCCCTTGCTCTACATTCACATCCACAAACCATCCTCGGTTTGTGCGATTGCAAAGTTTGTTGGGCATCTGGCTGGAAATTGTTCACCTATGAGTGTATTTGTCGTGATTTCTACGTGCGTATGTTTAAGATGCGGTTTAGAAGAGCTACTCATAAATCACAAACTGTCATCTTTGCTGCTTCTTATTTTTCCATAATGAATTTAAGTAACAAAATGCATAAATTGGTGGAATTAGGAAAAGAGAAACAAAATATACCATTCGAAAATAACAAAAGGAGAGATATCTTGATGAAGAGGTTCAGGATGCTATTTCTTGAGCCACACTCCTGCTTCATCGCAAGGGAATAAGGTGAGCTTCGGGCATCTGACTTTCTCCAAGTAAATCAATTTTGGAAATAATTCGAGCAGTTCTGTCCAATTCATCCCCAATCCGGTCAAGTACTTGAGGCGCAGAATCTCAACGTTCCATGGCTTAACCTCCCAAACATGATCATCTTCAGCATTGAGATCACGGAGTTGGCCAGCTCTGATGTAGAGTTTTTTCAGATTTCCCAATTCGCTAGGCTTCAGCCAATAGGGAGCTGATTTCTTAGGAAAACATTGAAGGTCCAGTTTCTCCAATTTAGAAAGAACCCCCGTCTGAGTGCTCGGCACTGCACGATGATTCTCTTGCTTAGCGTGCTCTGTAGATGCATCTCCTCCACATTTATCTTGCTGACCTTTGTTGTCTTTTTCTCCCCATACTATTTTTAGCTTACGAAGCACATTGAATTTTAGGAAAGCATCTAGATCTTTAGGTTCAGGGAATTTCGACAGACCAGTGAAGATACTTAATTTTCTGAGCTTTGTCAACCTAGTCAAGTCCTCAAGAGTACACGAGGTTTTGTCCTTCGCGTAGTCCACCACTAAAAACCCCTTGAGAACTAGGAGGTTTGCAAGTTTGGAGAGCCCTTTGGGCATGTGAGTAAGCAAGTAACATTCGGACAAGTCTAAGTGCGTCAATCTCTTGAGCAAGCCGATATCACGAGGGATTTCCTCAAGATTGTGACAAGCTCTGAGATCCAGAATGGTCAGTTTCCCCAGATACGAAAGAGAGTTAGGAAGTTTGGTTATTCTTGAAATTCCCTGAAGGCTAAGGTATCTCAGATGTATCATATTCTTTAAGCCTTCTAAGAATTTAGTCTCCTCCACTTCAATGTGATGCCCGGCTGCGGCCTGCCACCTCCCCAAGCAAAGAACGCTGACGTTTTTCATCTTCAGCAACCATTCAGGCTTCAACTCGAGAATAGCTTCATTTACATTGAACAACATATGAAGTTTCTCCAAGCTTGGATTTTTTTCAATGTCTAACCCGTTGCCCACTAGGCATGCCCTGAAAGAAGAATCGTAGTCTTCTGTGGGGTTACCATCGACATCAAACTTGAAGAACTTGGCCTTCTCTGCCTTTAATATGACTGCCCAGCGAACGAAAGGCTGCATCTTACAATTGTCAACTTCCTGACTGCCCTTACCTTCCGCAGAGTGGATGAAGTCCTTCTTTATAAGGTCGTCAAAGACCTCAGCTCCCAATTGCTCCAGATCTCGTTCCTCTTCATTTTCCTTTTGTTTTAGTGGGATTATGAATCCTTCTCCAATCCACCAGTAGACCATAAGCCTCTTCTTTATTATCTCACCTTCCGGGAACAGTGAAAAACACAGCAGACACAGCTTCAACTTGTTATCAAGGGCTTTATAGCGTTCCCGAAAATCTTCGAATGCAGATCTATACTCATAATTTATTTTCTCTTTGAACAATTCAAGTTTCCCGAGCTTATGGTTGATGCTATAGGGCTGCACGCTTTTCTCAGAACCACTGAGCTGTTGTTCCAACGCAGGCAGATCTTCAGGGTTGATCTTGAACTTGGGAGGTATGGTCAGCTTCAACTTCCTTACGTGCTTCTTGAATTGGCGGATCTCTTTCTGTTTTTCTTCAATTTGTTTTTTCTGAGTCTCCTCCTGATCACTTTTTGCAGTCTCAACACTCTTCTTCAAGATACCCTCTAAGTCACTTTTAAATTTAGTGATCTTCTTCGCGGCACCAGGTATTCTCTTATCAACAATGTCTTTATACACACTGAGCGTTTTACAGGTAACGTCAATGTACTCAAGTTCCCGACTAACCAAGTTTAATAGCGCCTGAGTGCTGCCGCCAGGATCGCTGTCGTTGGTGATGATTTTGGTGGCTCCGGCTTCCGGTTGTTGAGGCTGCGGAAGAATTGGTATGCTGCTGTTGTTATCTGGTACTTCTTTTTGCTCATTTTGATCGGTAGAAACAATATTGTTATCATCTTGAGCTGGATCTGGAATGATTTGGTCAGAATCCATAGGAAGATTATAGGTGAAATATGCAGATAGATTGCAGAGGGGGATGGTTGTTATAAGAGCAAATGAGTAGAGCCTCGTCACACACAAGTAGAAATAGACAGAATATGGTTAATACCGAGTCTAGGCCAAACCAAACAACAGTTGCCAAGGAAGCTGAGTGGAAGCTTCATAAACTACTCATTAGAGTGGACCTGGACCTGGATCTGTCAAAGTCTACCCTTCTCCGATTCTAATGAATATATTACATTGGAAAAGTCTTGGGCGAGCCCTCCTACCTACCGGTGCTAGCAATCGATCTATTTTTTTTTTAATTTTTCTTTTCTTTTGACCTCTAAAATATTATAAATATTTTAAAAGTAAAAATAAAAATAAAAATAAAATAAAATAAAAATAAAAATAAAAATTGGATCGGTCGCTACTAGAACCGATCCCCCTATAAAAGTTGTATTACAAAAGACAACAAACTTAATTGCCTAATTAGTTGGTCCAGGGCAAAACATATGATTACTTTAATGGGCTTATTTAGTTTTTAGCATTTGATTACTAAATTTTTAAAAAATAAAATTAGTTTATTGTACTTTTTAAAATTTATTAATTGAACCATTTCATTCACTTTCCCAGACGAACGTTAAAATCTTTCATTTATTTTCAAACGTGATTTTTTTTAAGAAAAAGGAAAAATCAAGTAAATGCTGACATGGCTTATTAGTTGTTCCAACGTGGAGTTTTTTTTGTCATCGACTAAACTTTTTTTTTTTTTTTCTTTCTCTCCACCTTATTCATCTTCAACCTAAAAAACACATCTTTCTCTCTCCTTTTCTTCATCTTCAACCCAAAAAACACATGTCCAAATTGAAACCCTATATATATTCTCTAATTTGATTACAGTTTCTTTTTCTTTCTCTCTCATCTTCTTCATCTTCAACACTAGATATATTCCCCAAATTGATTATAGAGAAAAAGGAGCAAAAAGATGATAGAAGAACTAGGGTTTTAAAAACTTACAAAATTAGGATCGATTTGGTACGAAAAATTAGGACTTTTGCTGGGTAATTAATTCCCATGCTACTATGCACCAATCATGCTTCTTATATGGTTGCATCGTCGATAATTACACTTCCACCGCCAATTCGCTCTCTTCTTCAATGACAAAGCCCCTGTTATTTGGAAAAGAAAATAAAACAATTTATTTAAATGTCAAACGAATCCATCACCACCGTGCGAGTCTTTGGTATCTGCAAAACAACGCTTTGAGCTGGGCTTCTTCAAGCCTAGTAGCACAAATAATAGTTCTCACTTAGGAATTTGGTATAAGAAATTCCCTCATATCGTCGTCTGGGTTGCCAACTATTAAGGATATATATGTAGGAAATGCAACAAATAATGTTGATTCAACAAATAGTGTTGCAACATTGTTAACATTAGCACCAAGCACAAGTGCAACACCAACATTAATGACATCAACATTAACAGCACTACCACTTGCAACACTACCATTTCATTCAAGTGCAATAAATGCAGTTCTAGCTTCTAGCACATGTGCATCAGCACCAGGATTCTCTATGCAGCAGTGGAAGCAACATGTTTCTAGAAGTTTAAAACTATCCATGATAAAATGTATACAATATGTATTAATTAATGATGCAATGAAAGATCAAAGGGACAAGGACAGAGCTTTAGATACAACTGCTCCTTATGATGGAGTTAAGAAGCACAAAAGAATTGCCAACAGTTAACTAACAGATTGTAACAACTACTAGTTAGCAATAATTAGCACATGACAGATATAGAGTTAGTTGATTCATATAGCTTAGTTCTTTAGCTATATACATATATATATATATATATATATATATATATATATATATATATATATATATATATATATGAGTAAAGTTCAAGAGCATACTTTCTTAAAGAACATACTTAACATACCTTTTTTAGCGACGGATCGGGCGACGGTTTGGTCCGTCGCCATAGGTTCGTCCGTCATGATATGTTCTTCGCCGCTAAAAGCTTTAGCGACGGACGAACCTATGGCGACAGACCAAATCGTCGCCGGGTCTGTGGCTAAAAGGGGTATGTTTGATATGTTCTTTAAAGGGGTATGCCCTTGAACCAGGTCAATATATATATATATATATATATATATATATATATATATATATATATATATATATATATATATATATATTGAAATCACATTAGTAGTACATTTTCCTCTTTCCTGTACAATTACTTCATTCTTCAATATACAGAGTTCATATGCTCTTGCTCAATATCTACTAGTTTTCATGGTATCAGAGCCTAGGGCTCATATAGTAGCTGATATATATAGATTTTACAATTTCTTCTTCTCATTTATCTCATAATTGAAGACATCATCAATCATGGCTTCTAGATCGAGTTCTCATGAAGGAATTTCATAAAATCCCAATAATTCTGAGGGTACTCATGTCTTTGAATCCAATCTACATCCATTATTTCTACATAACAATGATCATCTTGCTATGATCTTAAATTCAAAGAAACTTATTGGATCAAATTTTTTTGCTAAATGGAAAAGATTAATTAAGATTTATTGGATCAAATTTTTTTGCTAAATGGAAAAGATCAATTAAGATAGCTTTGTCTGCTAAGAACAAGATGTCCATTATCGATGGTACTTTTCCTATACCCTTTGAAAATTAAATTATATATAATCAATAGATATGTGTTAATGATATGATAATAAGTTAGATTATGAACACTATTAACAATGAAATCAGTGATAACATGAAATTTATTGAAAGTGCTTTCTTTGTTTGGACTGAACTAACTGAAAAGTTTTCTAGTATTGGTGGTCATAAAATCTATGAGATTCAAAAGGATGTGAGTACTTTAGGGCAAGAAAACATATTTGTTGACATGTATTATCACAAACTAAAAGGACTATGGGATGAACATGGTGCTCTTAAAGTAGTTCCTAAATGCACATTGATGCAATTTTTAATAGGATTACATGAAAGTTTTGCCATTGCAAGAAGGAAGATTCTAATGATGAGCCCTTTACCAACTGTGACACATACTTATTCTCTAATCAAGCAGGATGGGAAGCAAAGGCAAGGTTATCAAACCATTAATCAAAATACCATGTCACTTGCAATAAATTCACAAAATAAGAATAGGTTCTTGAATAACCAACAATCTTCTCAGTTCAAAAATTATACTCCTAAAGAAGGCCTAGAGTGCAGTTACTGTTATGGCAATAATCATATAAGAGAAACTTGTTTCAAGTTAAATGGTTACCCTAAAGGACATCCCCTATACAATAAAGCCAAGTTCCAAATTCTTGGTACCAATGTATTTAGTAACACATCTATCTCTGGTCCTGCCAATAAAGGAAATATTCCCTAGAACAATTTCATTCATCTTGGTCCTAAAGTAATGCAGGTTCAGTCAAAGGACATATCTTCTAGTATTTAGGATTCCAACAAATTTGAACAGCTTGAGGCAAAATTGGAGGCAAAATTTGATCACCTTCTGAGAGCTGTCGTTAGCACTCCAAAATTTATCCTTACTTTCACTTTGCGAACACAAAATCAGTATAATAGTAAGTAAATGTCAATCTCATATAGAGTGATATTATCTAAACTACTTCTAATGTTTTTAAAATATAAGAGACAATAAATAAAAGAGGGGGGATTTTAAATTATTATTATATTTAATGATTTTAAATTATTATTATATTTAATGAATTGTAGACAAAATAAAACAAAATACTAATGAGAGAAATCAATAAAGAGAAACTTCAGATCAGTATCACCTTTTCACAATTAAAAGAATAATTAAGTTTAGCATTAATCTTTTCTTTCAAATGGAATTAATCAAATGGAATTAATAACCCTAGATAACAATTATCAGTGTTACTCGAAATTCTCATTATGTTTTAAATCTAATGTAATAATCGCATTCGATAGATTTTTACTATCATATAACCTAGAACTATTAGTCTAGATTTAATATAACAGTAGCACTATGAATTAGAGAATTAGATTATTTCAAGTAACAATCACACGATTGCATATTATTTAACTTGTCTTCTTGATAACCATAGCAATACCCCAAAGCTTGACCACAATCGTGTATCACTAATCCCTACTTATGATCATATACAATATCGTTTGCTTAATACTATACCTTAATCTATTAGATGATAAAATCTTACTCAATTTAACTGGTCATAATTAAATAAATCAAAATAGATATCATTCATCAATTAAAGTAGATCATCAAGAACAAATTTTATATAAGAAGGAATAGAAAATATAAATTCAATCAAACCATTAATTGCTAATAAAGTTCAACATTCCCTAGAACTGAAAATAAATAACTTAGCCTGACATAGTTGAAATTATAAAATAATATTCAATCCTTGCACTAGCCAAAAGTCTCTCAAAAAATTAGGTTACAATAATAGTGTTTTTCTTCTGTTTATATCCCACCTAATTCTCCTAAAAGCCTTTTAAACATAGCAGCCTTGCAAATCCTTCTTGGAATCAACTTCAGAAAGTTCAATTAAAATAGTCCAATTTACTTCAGTCGACTAGGGCCCCGACCCTAGTTTCATATTGTGAAAGAGGGCCCCAGCCCTAGTCTTATGCCAGAATTTCAAAAATTTCATTAATGCTAATTTTTTCCCTTTTTTTCCCATCCAATACCGTTTTTTGCTAAATAAACATAAAAACAAGTAAAATGATATTAAGAATAACAATACTTAAGCCCAAGAACATGTAATTCGTTGGTATAAAATTCAATCATCTTATACCCCTAAGCATTTGCTTGTCCTCAAGCAAAGTAAAACAAAACACAAACAAAACTAATCTTATAATCCACTACCATGCAGACTCACACAACTCAAGCAGTGCCTCAATATAATGAATAAAATTTTCAGCCTCAGAGATTCATCAGAGATAACTTAAACAAAATTTCAAAATCATGTGTCATCTGCTTCATAACTTACTATTAACATCATATCACTTTTAACCCCTTACGTGTATGTGAGAAAATTCAATGTATTAAACCAATTAAAAACTGGATAAATTGATAAATTACAATGCCATAAAAGATTATATACTCTTCTATACATTTACTTTCACACATTTATTGTACCATTATGCTTCTATCGTTATTATATTTTTTCCTTTTTATGCATTTTTGTTCACGAGTGCGTCTTACTCTCCATCTCGTATATTATTATCTCAGAATATGTAATGTTTATCTTTCTTAGGCTTTTCAAAGTTATCCGTGTAGCAAACTTTTCGCCAATGACTCCCAAATCAATTGCCTTTAAGGCATTAAGTGTAAAGACACTTCTAATGGCTTACTCGTTCGAATAACAGAGGCCACAAAGACAAATTAGCCAAAAACTGCTTATAACCATCATACTTACTTGTTAGAGTTCATGCCCTAGAGGCCAATTATTTGATATAATTGCTTAACATTTTTGATATTATATTTGATTGAATAAATGAATTATTTTGTTATGATTTTATTTACTGCGTTATATAAATGTTAGCATAATAAAAGTCCTTAGAATAGTGATACGAATTATATAGCTTCAAGTATATGATTTGAACATGAGATTATATAATTACAATTAGTATTATTTCTCTTAAATGTCCCTAGTCAAGTATCATTGTTAATGGACAACAATGATGCATTGAGACTAGTATGTGGATTGACTGATGGCTAAATCTCATTGGTCATAAATATATGAGATATTGAGTCAATGCATAGGTACATGTTAGAGAACAATGTACTGGACAGACCCACAATGAGAATTCTACGAGGAACATTATGCAAAGTGTCATAAGAAATTCTCATAGTGACAATGATGTAATGATCCTTCGACCTGAAATCACTATATTATTACATGAGAATTTATGTACTTTGATATCATCAAAAGTCACCTTTAACAACGTGGACAATAAAAGTGATTATTGGGTACATCATGAATCGTGTGAGGAGTATGAGTGATCTAGATGGAATTTAACCCTCCTATATATTAGGGGTGATATCCATAGGTCTCTTGATTGAGTAGGACTATGAAATGCATAGCCATGCTCAAATAGTGATTTGTTTCATATAGTCTACTCATTGATCAAGAAAACTCAGATTAAATTATGAAGAGTATGACACATTCCATGCCTCAAGTTTAATCTAGGATGTCAAGGTTAAAAGGATTAAATTACATTGAAACATTGGTCACAAAAAAGGTTGCATCGAATCATCGATCTTATTATTATTTGGGTAGCAGTGATGTATTATTAGATGTCGTTCACTGTTTATAATTTTATAATATGATTTTAAAATTATTGCCAATATAATAATATCCTATAAGGTCACATACTTAGAACATATTTAAAAAGGAATTAATTTAAATTATAAGTATTTAAATATGTCAATATGATTGATAGTATTTAAATTACGAATTTAAATTAATGAGATAATTTTTGTATATATATATATATATATATATATATATATATATATATATATATATATATATATATATATATATATATATATATATAAATTCGGATTTTTATTATTCTATTTATTTTAGGTTTTGGTTAATTCCTATTAACTGATATATATACGTGATATATCAGTAGTTTTTAGCACGTAAGGAAAAACTAAAAACTTTAGCCGTTTTCAGAAAGAGGCTAGAGAGAAAAATAGTTCAGAAATCCTGATCTTGGTGGCTAGTACCGCGGTTCCTTTTTGCTGTAGATTGTGTGACGATTCGCGGAGCGTTTGTATGGATACCGTAAAGACGCAGTCGTTGGATTGCGTTGAAGATTCAAAGCGTTCCAGAATTCTCAATCGTCTCCATCGACTCCATTCAAGCACGATTAATCGGTAAAACAAATCTAAACCTCTGATTAATATATTTTCGCAAGGATCCTGTTTTAGGATTTCAAAAATTTTAAAAATTCCGCTGCGTTTATGTGTCAAAAACCACCCTACATCACTCAATATTCTTCATCAATTGCTTTTTTTCCTCTTCTGTTTTTCGATGGACATCGAAGCAGCATAATTATATTATTTCATTATCAAATAAGTTTAAGTAAGCAATATAATTTCTCTTACCCTTACCAGAACCTAAATTCAATCAACCTATCCTAAACTCCAACTAATTCAATACATCGAATACGTGCATGAAAGTGTTCAAGGTGTTTTCAAGCAATATTAATACTAACAATAATCAAGAATTAGATTTGCAATCATTATCCATTATACTAAAGTCATACACTGATTCACCAAATTATCCTTATAGGCTATCCTTTTATCACTGATATCGAAACACTTACTAAAGATATGATACAACGCAATGCATGTTTCTAAAAATGCAAAAATTTTCCTATATGCTCTCTTTTTCATTTTTTTTGCCATATATATGAAAATAGCAATATATACCTATGATCCTAAAATGCAAATGCATACGCCACCCCCAAACTTGATTAACACAATGTCCTCATTGTAAATAAGTACAGAAAGTGAAACGGGGGACTTTCCTGAGCAGGTCAATCATCATGATTGACCTCTTCATCATCGTCCTCCTCCTTGTTGTCCTCACTTACTTCCTCTACACAGGCTTGGTCGGGAGGCGGATACTCTAATAAAAGCAATGAATTCGAGAAATTACTAATCTCTACATTTAGATTCAGCCTCACAAAATACACAACCATTACGTTGTTCAACTTGGTGTTGTACAAATGCATTTCACCTTGATGAAGAGCAAGTCGGTGATTGTGGTGATCGGTGCAAGCCAATTGATGCTCAATTTTTAGAATTTTCCTACTCAAGTCTGGCGTAGATGGACCTCTAGAAGTTGACAGTGTTGTAGTAGTAAGAGGTTCCTCTTCAGCCTGTCGTGCAATGAGAAATCCTAATCCTCGAGGGTGAGACACTCCGCCTTCCCAAACATGATACCTCTTAATCAGATTGTGATCAAGAAGAGTCGTGGGAGGCTGTAATAATTCAGTTGCTCCCCATTTTACTCCAGCTTGCTCGCATAACCCAGTAATAAGAGAAGGATGGGGCATACCACCTGATGTAGCCCCTTTTAGATTCTTCTTGATTGATGCCTCAATCACTCGTCCCACATCAATATACAAGCATGTGATAATGGCATATAGCATCCCTACTCTCTCCCATCTCCCATCACTTATATGAATGCATGCCATTAATTTGGCACAGAGGAAGGCGTACGAAAATTTCCCGTATCTACTCAAGTTCTTGAATGGGAACGATTTCACCCGACCATTGTATACGTTTCTCTTCCACTTTGTACCTGACTGTCACAACTCCAGAATAATCCTGTCATAGTCTGACTTTAAGCTCGTATAATGACAATTATCGTAGCTTGTTAGATTATAGTAATCATTAATAGCCGCCTGACTAAATATCACTGTCTTCCCCCGCACCATCACTTCACATGCTGGTGTATCTTGTACTTTGGCGAAAAATTCTTTTACTATTACCGAATCTAGATGACTAGTGAAAGTTTCCCATCCTTTCTCTTTAATCATAACTGCCATATCCCTATTTTGTTTATATGGTCTAAGTCCCCTTTCAGGAACTAATGCCTTACCTACTAGTACTTGGTCAAATTTATAGGCCGCTTCGGCGTTAATGAATTTCTTATTGTCAAAAGACCGCGACGATGAAGAACCTTCCCTTCTGTGACGTTTGGGATCCATGTGATACCAATCTCAAAACTCAGACTGCCCATAAATCCTCTAACAGATCAAAACTTTTTGTTGAGGCAAAACGTCGAACAATTGGGGTATAACATGATTTTTCCCCAAACTTAAAGGTTACAATGTCGACTAAAAATTTCTAGTTTGTAAAGCTAAAACATACACCAATTACTCACCAATACCCTGCCACTCCTCCAATTGGCTAAAACAAACTAAATGGGAACCTAAACAATATATATACGCTATGGAAGCACAAAGATGAACAAGCATAAATTTGTGCACTTGAAATTTGACAAAATTTGAGAGCTTATTAACCTATACTTGTTACCTGAATCAAGCAATTGAAGTCCCCAATTTGATTGTAGATCCGAGTCCAATTAATACCCACAATGTATGTTGACAGTGCCCTAGCGTAGTGATGGATGGGTGTGGATTGATGAATATGGTGATGAAAGTGAAATTAGATGGTATGGAAGTAGTGTGATTGAGAGGAAATTTTAGTGGGTTTAGGGGTTGACACTAAGAGAGGGAGATAGTTCGATTTGGAGAAGGGGTACGAGTGTGCTAGGTTTGGTTTGATTGACATTTGAAGTTTTTTTTTAAAATCGATGAACAGGGTCGGGGCCCTTATGTTTAGCCACGAAAGAAGGCCGGGGCCCTTGTTAGCAGAACAGAATAGTGCTGGGGGCCTTATTGATAGGGTTGGGGCCCTCTTCATAATTTTTAAAATTTGGCAAACAGGGTCAGGGCCCTCCTAATCAGTGGACAACAGTGTCGGGGGCTCTCTTAACAGGTTCGGGGCCCTTATTTTTTTCTCCCCAAAATTTGATTTTAACTATAAATTAGCTGCAACTTAGATTACCTGTAAGGATCAAAACAAATGAGACTTATCATGTTATCTTAATATTTAAATTCTAACTAAAATTTATTAAAAGTCTAAAAATTAACAAATTTAAAATAAATAAATAAAAAAAATGAAAAATAAAAATGGATAAAATGATAAACTAAAGTTGGGTTGCCTCCCAACTAGCGCTTTTGTTTAATGTCGTTCGCTCGACATCTTTCTGCTCTCAATCTTGATAAACTGGATCCACCAGATCCAGAACCTCGTTCTTTTCCACTTGATGTCCTTCATGAAACGGTTTAAGCCTATGATCATTCACTTTGAATATTTGTCTTATTCTTGGGTTGTGAATGAAGCTTCCCTGGAAATAATTTCAGTCGTGAGTTGTATAGGAGGACTTTTTGGCCAAGTGTAATGATCTTCTTTAAAATTTGTTTGTCGTGAAAAGCTTTTGTCTTTTCTTTGTATAGTTTGAGCTCTTGTATGCTTTATTCCGTAGTTCCTCCTGTTCTTGTAAGTGCAACTTCCTATGTCCTCCAGCTTGGTCCAAACTCATGTTGTATTGCCTGATTGCCCAGAAAACCTTGTGTTCGAACTCCACGGATAGATGACATGGTTTTTCGAACACGATCTTATATGGTGACATGCCTATAGGTGTCTTGTACGCAGTTCGATAGGCCCAAAGTGCATCTTCTAATTTTAGACTCTAATATTTTCTGTTAGGCTTTATTACTTTCTCCATAATGGATTTAACCTCACGGTTGGATACCTCAACTTGACCATTGCTCTGCAGATGGTAGGTTGTAGAAACTCTGTGTACGACATTGTATTTCTTGAACAGAGCTGCTAGCATCCTATTGCAAAAATGTGTTCTCTTATCACTGATAATGGCCCTCGGAGTTCTAAACCCGACAAATATGTTACACTTTATAAAATCTACAACAATTTTAGAGTCATCAGTGCTGGTGGCTTTAGCTTCCACCTATTTAGAAAAATAATCAATAGCTGAGATAATATAGACATTGCCATAAGACGTAGAAAATGGTCCTATAAAATCAATGCCCTAAACATAAAAAATTTCAACAATTAAAATAGGGTTTTGTGATATTTGATTCCTACTTGATATATTTCTTGTCTTTTAACAATTTGCACAAAACTTACAAAACAGATAGGAATCTTTAAAAATACTAGGCCAAAAGAAACCACATACTAAAACCTTATGAGCTGTTCCTTTAGGTCCGGAATGTCCTCCACAAGCATAAGAATGACAAAAAGTTAGAATAAAGAAAAACTCAGAATTAGACACACATCTTCTAACTACTTGGTCAGAATAAAATTTTCACAAGTACAGGTTATCCCATACATAGTATTTTGCATCTCATTTTAGCTTATCTTTTTGAAGTTTAGAAAACTCGCTCGGTATATATGCACTGACTAAGTAATTCAAGAGATTAGCATACCAGGGTATAGACTTATCAATGAAGAGTAGATGTTTATCTATAAAAGAATCTTGCAATGGTGGTGTTTCTTCCTCTTTGATCAACCTACTCAAGTGATCTACAAACAAGTTGTCTGCTCCCTTCTTATTTTTAATTTTCAAGTCAAATTCTTAAAGCAGCAGGATCCATCTTATGATCCTCGATTCTGAGTCCTTTTTGGTCAGCAGATACCTAAGAGCAGCATTGTCAGAATAAATAATGACTTTAGTACTGAGAAGATAAGATCTAAATTAGTCTAAAGCAAAAATAATAAATAATAATTCTTTTTTTGTTGTGGAGTAGTTAATCTGAGCAGTGTTCAAAGTTCTGGAGGCATAATAGATGGCATGAATAGCTTTGTCAACTCGTTGGCCCAAGATAGCTCATAAGACATAATTGTTGGCATCACACATGATCTCAAATGGCAAATTCAAATTCAGTGGTTGTGTCACTGGTGCTGAGGTCATTAACTTTTTCAATTTGTCAAATGCCTCATTGCACTCATCATTAAATTGCAATTGCACATCCTTTTTCAGTAACTCACACAGTGGCAAAGCTATCTTCAAGAAGTCCTTGATAAATCTATGATAGAAACTTGCATGACCAAGAAAATAACGAATCTCTTACGCACTGACAGGGTAAGGCAAAACACCAATAATCTCTATCTTAGCTTTATCCACTTCTAAACCTTTTGATGAGCCTACATGTCCAAGTACTATACCTTGTAATATCATAAACTGACATTTTTTCCGATTTAGAATACGATTAGTTTTTAAGCATCTATCAAGCACAATAGTCAAATTATCTAAGCATGCATCCAAAGAATCACCATAAATTGTGAAGTCATTCATAAATACTTCAATGCAATTTTTAAGAAGATTAAAAAATATGCTTACTATGCATCTTTAAAAGGTATCTAAGGCATTGCAAAGTCCAAAGGATATTCTACGATAGACGAATGTACCGAACGGACAAGTGAATGTGGTTTTTCCTGATCCTCTGACACAATCACAATTTGGTTATAACTTGAAAAACCGTATAGGAAACAATAATAAGTATGACCAACAAATCTTTCTAACATTTGATCAATAAAAGGTAGAGGAAAATGATCCTTTCTAATTACAGCATTCAGTTTTTTATAATTAATACACACTCTTCATCCTGTTTGCATACGTGTAGGTATCAACTCATTATTATCATTCTTAATTACAGTTATACCAGATTTCTTTAGAACTACCTGCACTGGACTCACCCATTGACTGTCTGCAATAGGATAGATAATACCTACAACACGTAATTTCAGAACCTCTTTTTTCACTACCTTTATCTTATGTGGATTCAATCTTCTTTGAGTTTCTTGGGTTGGTTTGGCTCCTTCTAATAGAATGCGATGCATACATATAACTGGATTTATACATTTGATGTCTGTACTTGTCCAATCAAAGACTGTTATGTGGTCCCTTAAGACTTTAGCAATTTTTCTTCTTGGACTTTGGTTAGATTGTTGGCAATAATCACTGGCAGTCTGTCCTCTTTTTCTAGATATGCATACTTCAAGTGGGTCGACAACAACTTTAATTCCAATGTAGGAGCCTACACAATAAAAGGTAAGAATTTTTGATGAGTCATAGGTAATTGAATAGACGATACTGCATAATTATCTAAAATTTTTGGTAAATAATGTAATGCAGCTGTTGTATCCTTTAATTCTGAAGTCTACTAAATCTCTTTTACCTTTTCTAACTCCAAGCTGTTCGTGGTAGCAACCTCCAAAGTTTCCTTATGAATGTGATCAAAGAATTTTCGCACCAAAGAGTCAATGACATTAATAACAAAAATATGATTAATATGACTAGGGTACCTCATGGCCTCATATATATTGTATTGAATCTTTTCGCCATCAAACTCCATGATCAAGGTCCTATTATGCACATCAATCATTGTTCTGGCTACTTTCAAGAATAGCCTCCCTAATAATAAATGAGCAGGATTTGGAGATGTATCATCTTCCATATCCACAATGTAAAAAATCCATAAGAAATATAAGCTCATTCACTTACACCAATACATCTTCAATTACCCCTTCAGGGTAAGTGTTAGTATGATCAACCAATTGAATAATAACACCAGTATTCTTTAAAGGTCCTAGATTTAGATAAACATAAATAGATAATGGCATGACATTGATCGATGCTCCTAAATCTAGCATAAAATTTTCAAATCTGGTATTACCTATCTTGCATGAAATTGTAAACATGCCTAGATCTTTACATTTAAAGGGAGTTTTTCTTTGGAGGACTGTTGATACATTCTCTTCAACAGTTACTTTTTTTTTTTTTTTTATCATCTTTTAACTTCTTCTTGTTAGTGTATAATTCCTTTAAAAATTTGGCATACCTTGAAACTTACTTGATTGTATCTAATAAATGGATATTCACCTCTACCTTCCTGAAGGTCTCCAGAATCTTTTCCTCTTACTCATCCTTCTTTGAAGTTTTGTTATTCCTAGGAGGAAATGGTAAATGATTAGTCTTAAGCTGAACAAGAGGTGTAGGTATTACCTTTGATATTTCTGCCTCCTCCTTAGCCTTAGCCTTAGCCTTATCCTTATCTAATTCGATAGTGGCTTTAGGTGTTTCCATATATTTTCCACTCCTCAATGTTATAGCACTCACATTTTCTCTTGGGTTAACAACAGTTTTTGAAGGCAACTTCCTTGAACCTTGAGAGTCCAATAGACCAACGGTTATAGCCAGCTAGCCCATCTTTTGTTCCAGACTATGAATGGAAGTCCTTGTCTCTTACTGAAATTGTTGAGTTTAATTCATGAAGGCTTTAAACATATCCTCAATAGATGTCCCAAAATTGGCAGGTGCTGTTTGTCTAAGTTGGTACTGTTGTTGGACTAGTTGAAAACCTTGCTGTCTATTTGGAAAAACATTTTGCATTGGTGGCTTGTTTCCTCCATAGCTCAGATTAGGATGATCCATCCATCCTGGATTGTAAGTGTTAGCATAGGGATCATATATTCTCTGAGGTTGTCCTTGAAAATTCTCCGTTGCATTTGCTTGTTGCATAACGTCATCTTCTTGTAATGTTGGACAAGCATCCGTAGTATGATCTGACAACAAACAGTTCCCATAAGCTCTTGCAGTTGGCGTATTTCCTATAGTCATATGACGAACCATAACAGTCAAGTCTGAGATTTATCATTCAATATTGCTTGTGCCAAATTCATTCACCCTTTTCGGTGTATGGTTCATCCTAGTTTCATATTACTATGAATTAGCTGCCATATTAGCAATTAAATTCCTTGCAGCCTCTAGAGCCTTATTAACCAGTGCTCTTTCACTTACTACATCAATCATACTCTTATCCATTGACAACAATCCCTATAGAAATTCTGAATTAGTGCTGATCATTAATTTGGCGCGGTAGACAACTAGAGCACATCTTTTTGAATCTTTCCCAATATTCATATAGAGTTTCTCCGTTGAACTGCCTGATGCCACATATCTCATTCATTATATGTTAGTAACTCTGGAAGTAGGAAAGTTCTTATCCAATAATGGTATTTTCATAACATTCCATAATTATATTGAATCAGAAGAAAGAGAGTATAACCAATCATTTGCTAAATCTGCTAAGGAGAATGAGAAAGCTATAAGCTTAATGTGTTCTTCCGTTACTCCTTGTGGCTTTATTGTGGAACACACCACATAGAACCCCTTTACATGCTTGTATGGATCTTCACATGTGAGACCACAAAAGTAGGCAAACGATGGATTAATCCCGATTTCAACTCAAAAGTAGCATCTAAAGTAGGATAATCAATACACAATGGCTACTAATTCAAATTAGGAGTAACCAATTCCTTTAAAGTCCTATTATTAAGAGCAACCATTTTCTCTTCTTCAGAATCGCTGGATAAACTGTTAGACAGTAGTTCAAGCGCTATGTTAAGGTCCGGTAATGGTACAAAAGCTTTTTCTAGGTCTGTGTTTGTTCTTCTAGCTTGACGAATCTCTTTCCTTAACCTTTTTGCAGTTTTCTTTATTTCTGGAACAAAGTTCAATTCACTAGATTGAGAAGATCGAGTCATAAACTATAAAGAAAATAAAGAATAAATAAAAACAAAAAAACATTCCCTAAAAACGGTGCCAAAATTTGAGAGCTGTGGTTAACACTCCAAAATTTATCCTTACTTTCACTTTGCGAACACAAAATCAGTATAGTAGCAAGTAAAGGTCGATCCCATATAGAGTGATATTGCCTAAACTATTTCTAATGTTTTTAAAATATAAAACACAATAAATAAAAGAGGGGGGATTTTAAATTATTATTATATCTAATGAATTGTAGATAAAATAAAGCTAAATATTAATGAGAGAAAGCAATAAAGAGAAATTTCAGTTCTTCAGTTCAGTATCACCTTTTCACAATTAACAGAATAATTAAGTTTAACATTAATCTTTTCTTTCAATGAAATTAATAACCCTAGATAATAACTATCAGTGTTACCTGAAATTCTCCTTAAGTTTTAAATCTAATATTGTAATCGTATCCAACATATTTTTACTATCATATAGCCTAGAACTATCAGTCTAGATTTAATATAACAGTATCATTAATAATTAGAGAATTAGATTATTTTAAGCAACAATCACACAATCACAGATTATTTAACTTACCTTCTTAATAACCATAGCAATACCCAAAAGCTTAACCACAATCGTGTATCACTAATTGCTACTTATGATCAAATACAATATCGCTTGCTTAATACTATACCTTAATCTAGCAGATGATAAAATCTTAATCAATTTAACTGGCCATAATTAAATCAATCAAAACAGATATCATTCATCAATTAAAGTAGATCATCAAGAACAAATTTCATATAAGAAAGAATAAAAAATATAAACTCAATCAAACCATTAATTGCTAATAAAGTTCAACATCCCTTAGAACTGAAAATAAAGAACTTAGCTTGACATAGTTGAAATTGTAAAATAATCTTCAATCCTTGCATTAGCCAAAAGTCTCTCCAAAACTTAGGTTACAATAATAGTGTTTTCCTTCTATTTATATCCCATCTAATTTTCCTAAAAGCCTTCTAAATGTAGTAGCCTTGTAAATCCTTCTTGGAATCAACTTCAGAAAGTTTAATTAAAACAGTCCAATTTGCTTCCGCCGACTAGGGCCCCGACCCTAGTTTTGTACTGTGAAAGAGGGCCCCGACCCTAATCCTGTGCCAGAATTACAAAAATGCCACTAATGCTCATTTCCCCCCTTTTTGTCCATCCGATGCTGTTTTCTGCAAAATAAACATAAAAACAAGTAAAATAATCTTAAAAATAACAATACTTAAGTCCAAAAGTATATAATTCGTAGGTATAAAATTCACTCATCACCTTCTCAACATCATTGAAAAAGGAAAATGCAAGGAATATATGATTCCTGATGAACATTTGGCAGGTATAGTCTTTTCTTTAAATCCCAAGTCTGTTAACAATAATACTCAATGGATTATAGACAGTTAAGCAACTAATTATATGTGTTGTGATATTAATCTGTTTTATTCTCTCATTTTTATTCTTCCAATTCAAGTTGTGCTTTCAACTGGTTTGTGCATTTCAGTTACTAAATCAGGTTTTGTCATGCTAACCCCAAAGTTATTTTTGCATTATGTACTATACATTCCCACTTTTCATTATAATTTGCTTTTTATTAGTAAGCTTTCTTAAGATGCTAATTGTTGTGTTATATTCTTGTTATATGGTTGTGAATTTTACGACCAGTACCAGATGAACATACTGGCAACTGGTAATTGCTAAGATGGACTTAATTTCCCAAATACTTTAAATAATGAAAGTAGAACACTTTGCACAACTGTTGTTATTTCCAGTTCCCTTTGGCATCAGAGGCTAGGCCACACATCATCTTATGTTTTAGGTAAAATACTTATCATATCTAGTAGTTTATCTTCTGTATGTAAAGATCCTTGTTTGATATGTCCATTAACTAAACAAACTAAAGTTCCTTTTTCTGTTAGTACTTATAGAGCAGCTAGTGTGTTTGAATTGATATATTATGATCTATGGGAATCTTACAAAATTTTTACTCTTAATGGATGCAAATATTTTCTTACAATAGTAGATGATTTTTCCAGAACAACACGGACAATCCTTTTAATCACTAAACAACATGTTTATTCTACTTTAAAGGATTTTATTCTATATGCTTAGAATCATTTTAACACCACAATTAAAACCTTGAGATCTGATAATGGAACATAATTTATATGGAAAGAAGTTCATAATTTTCTCTCTAATTTTGGTATTATTCATTAAACATCTTGCCCACATACTCCTCAACAAAATGGGAGAGTTGAAAGAAAGCATAGGCATTTACTTGAAATCACTAGAGCTTTGAGGTTTCAAAGTTTGATTCCCAAATATTTTTGGGGACATTGCCTTCTCACTGCTACATATATTATTAATAGGATGCCTACATCCATTTTAAATGATAAATCCTCTTATGAACTACTTTTTCATAAACCTCCTGATTATCAGTTCCTAAGAGCTTTTGGATACTTAAGTTTTGCTTTTGTACATCATGCTGATAAATTATCTTCAAGATCTATTCCAGCTATTTTCATTGGATATCCATCTAACCAAAAAGGTTATAAGTTATACTCTTTAATAAATAAAACCATCTTTGTCAACAGACATGTAATTTTTCATGAGAATATATTTCCTGTCAAAGATTCCAATTTTACTTCTTTAACATCCTCAGATTATCATTCTTTTCCTAGTCTTAATCCTTTTTGGTTGTCTACTATTAATCCTTATCACAATCTTCCTATATCGGATCTTATTCCTACTACATATTCACCTGATGTACAACCACCTACTACACTATCCTCTTATTCTCAACAAATTATTTTTTCACAGCACAATGATTCTTTTATAGCACAGCAAGATATTCACGCTCCTCTAAGAACTTCTTTAAGACATAAGAGTAAACCAGCTTGGATGAAAGATTATGATATACCTAGAGTGTCAGCAGTGCATAATATCACGGCTTAAGTTATTCCTAACAAGTATGACATGTCTCACTATGTGACTTATGAAGATTTTCATTCTCAGTGCCAGTATTTTCTAGCCTATATCTCTGCCCATACAACACCTTCATTTTATCATTAAGCTGTACATAATCCTCAATGGATTGAAGCTATGAATAATGAATTGATTGCTCTTTAAGAAAATAATACATGGACAATTTAAGAATTACCACATGGAAAGAAGCCCATTGGATGTAAGTGGGTTTATAAAATAAAACACCATGCTGATGGCTCTATTGAGAGATACAAGGTAAGTTTAGTTGCCAAAGAATATACTCGGTCTGAAGGAATAGACTACCATAAAACCTTTGCTCCAGTTGCTAAAATGGTAACAGTTAGATCTATCATTGCAGTTGCTACATCTAAGCATTGGAATGTACATCAACTAGATGTAAATAATACATTCTTACATGGAGATTTGGATGAAGAGGTTTTGATGGGCTTACCCCAAGGTTGTAAACCTGATCTGTCTCATTTTGTTGGAACAAAACCTGTTTGCAGGTTATTAAAATCTTTATATGGGCACAAACAGGCTTCTAGACAATGATTTGCAAAAATACATTTAGCTCTTATTCACTTGGGCTATAAACAGTCTAATGTAGATTATTCATTGTTCATTTTATCTACTTCACACTCCTACACAGCCTATATTAGTTTACGTTGATGACATTTTAGTTTGTGGTGATAATGAAGATTAAATTTCATCTTTAAATTACTTCCTGGATAACTAATTTAGCATTAAAGATCTTGGTCTTATTTCTTATTATCTTGGGGTTGAAATTTTCAGAGATTCTACTGGCATGTTCTTGAGTAAGAAGAAATATGCACTTGATCTTCTTAAGGATGTTGATTTACTTACAGCTAAACCACTGTGTGTGCCTATGTATACCAATAAAAGACCAAAGCTGATGATGGAATTTTATTACATGATGCTGATGCCTCTTTCTATAGAAGATTAGTTGGCAAACTTATGTATCTCACAATCACTCGACCTGATCTTTCATTTATTACTCAACATTTAGCTAGTTTGTTTATGCTCCTAGAGACTCCCACCTTAAAGCCTTACTTAGAGTTCTCAGATTTGTTAAATTCACTATTTTTCAATGTTTATTTTTCTCATCCATAAAATTCTTTACAACTCATTGGTTATAGTGATAGTGATTGGGGTACTTGTAAACAATCTAGAAGATCTATCACTGGTTATTGTTTCTTTCTATGTAATTTATTGGTTTCTTGGCAAACAAAAAAACAAGCAGTAGTCTCAAGATCCTCTGCTGAAGCATAATATCGTGCACTAGCTATGATCACTTGCGAGTTATTGTGGCTTCATGGATTATTGGTTGATTTACAGGTTTCGATATCTCTGTTAACTATTATAAATATGGACAATGACGCTGCAATTTCTATTTCCTCTAATCCTGTTCAACATGCTCACACAAAACACATTGAAATGGATTGTCATTTGTTCTGAGACACGATTCTTGAAGGTATTATTAAACCTACTTTTATCTCTACCACCAATCAGTTGGCTAATATTTTTACTAAGCCCTTAGAAAGATATTAATATTGGTCTATTATTTATAATCCATGCACCCCTTTAACTTAGTTGGGGGGGGGGGGGGATATTAAGGATATATATATATATATATATATATATATATATATATATAGGAAATGCAACAAATAATATTGATTCAACAAATAATGTTGCAGCATTGTTGACATCAGCACCAAGCACAAGCGCAGCACCAGCATTAATGACATTGGCATCAGCAACACTACCACTTATAACACTACTATTTCATACAAGTGCAACAAATGCAGTTTCAACTTCTAGCACATGTGCATCAGCTCCAGGATTCTTTATGCAGCAGCAAAAACAATATGTTTCCAAAAGTTTAAAACTATCCATGATAAAATGTATACAATGTTTATTAACTAATGATGCAACAAGAGATCGAAGGGAAAAGGACAGAGTTGTAGATACAACTGCTCTTTATGATGGAGTTGAGAAGCATAAAAGAATTGCCAACAGTCAACTAACAAATTGTAACAACTAATTGTTAGCAATAATTAACACATGACATATATAGAGTTAGTTGATTCATATAACTTAGGTCTTAAGCTAAATAGATTTATATATATATATATATATATATATACTGATTGTAATTACATTAGTAGTACATTTTCCTCTTTCCTGTACAATTACTTCATTTTTTCAATACATAGAGTTCATATAATAGTTTAATATATATTAGTTTTCACCAATCGGGAATATCCACTCATCATTCTCAATTCAACCAATAACATCATCTGGTCATCTAATTCTTCTTCTTTTTCAACAACCCCATTTAATTAGTTTTTATACAGAATTCAGACTCTGTTTTTTATTTTTTAACAAAGAAGCAGGAAGCTTTGTTTTAGAGAGAGAAAAAAAATAAACAAAGCAAAGATGGAGGGGGATCAACAAGATGTATTTTTTCTTTCGAATTAGAGATCCCAAATTTACAATATGATGTAGTGAAGATTTTGTAAGAGGCTGCTTGTTTGATTTTAATCTCTTTTCAAGAAGGAGAAAATAAATGAATGAAAGATTCAGATGAGATGAATAGAGAGAAAGGAAATGAAAAAATATATAAAAAAATGAATTAATATATTTATTTTAATTTTATTATTATTTTAATTATTTTTTTGCCACATAATTAATAATATTTTTTTGGTTGTCACGTAAAAAAATTAATGATTTTTTGTTTTTTTTTCCTAATGTCATATAGGAAAATATTTAACACCTGTTAACGACAGTCTAATTAATAATTTTTAAAAAGTACATTGATCCAATTTTATTTTTTTAAAATTTAGTGACCAAATACTGAAAAGTGGATAACCCCACCAGGTAATCCTATGTTTTGCCCAACAATAAGTAAACCATATTAAAAATTAACTGCCCAACAAACTCTTCTTTGACACCATTCATGCGTTTTGAGATAGGAAAATTCTAGGCTTACCCACTTTTCTTACCCATTTTTTTTATCAGCATATAAGACAAATGAGTGTAACTCACTTATTGGGGTTAAAGATAAAATTAGGTAAGACTGATGAGTGGGTTTTATATCTGCGAATTAGTACTTTTGGCTTAACGATTTGTGAGTTTTTGAGAGTTATTATTACTTATATTTATGATTTTTATGGTCCCTAATGTCTCGTCGATGTTTTGTAGAATTTTTTTAAGCTAGAAGGGCAAAGTGATAATTTCCATCCAGGACCACCGCTGCAGCGGTGGATATCACCGCCGTAGCAGTCGAGCTTGCTGAAATAGACGAGATTTTTTGTACTTAAGGCCATTCGTTGCTTGACCTAAATAGATCGATTTTTACGCCTGAGAGTTGTTCTTCTTCAGTTCTTCAAGCCTTAAAAGCAACTTGGATTGGTTTTAAGCTCAAGAACAAAAGACTAATCAAGCTTGGATTGCTACATTTTGAAAGGAGTTTATGTTCTTGAAACTTGTGTATTAAGAAGTTTTAGCCATTTATTTTACCTTCATTGTGTGTATTTAAGGCTGATGAGTGACTTGTTAATGGCTTTTATTTATTTAGTTATGAACTAACTTCATTTCTAGGATTACAATGGAGCTCATTACTTGGTTTTAATTGAATATATCTCTTTTTGATGTGTATAGATTGAAAATGAATGGTTATCATGCTTTGATCTTCATGTGTGGGTTATGTACTTTGTATGTAATGTGGTGTTGTTTATGATATTGGAAAATGGATTAAATAACTTGACCTAAAGCATGATAACACTTGTAGGAATCTTTATCTTCGGATGGAGTGCCTAACTTGTATCTCGAATAGGAATATATCAGGGTACCTTGTGTAGCCTTGTTGAGAATTGCTTTTATCGCCGTCTTGCTGTGTTAGGCTCACATAGGAATATCGTGAACTATTTGGTAGGGTGTGAATCATTTAACTATCGAAAGAGGTTTTTGGTTGCTTATATTCTCAGGTTATCATTCGTTCGATCTTAGCATTGAAAAGAGGGGTGTAAGGGTTAAATGAGGTAGTGAGTGAAGTTGTGATCTTAGCTTGTTTAAATCTAATCCTTGTTGCCAAGTTTTATTTAAATTAAGAATCTGTGTAAACAAAAATCACCATCTTTAATCATAGTTTAAATCAGATTAGATTGTACTAAGTTTACTATTCGGAGAACATTAGTGTAACTCTCTGTGGGATCGACTTTGAAATACTCTTTAATACTTGAAGGTCGTGTATACTTGCACGTTAATATCAATCGTGAAAACGGTCAACAGGGACCACACTTATTTGTTTTATATGCAAATAAGAAAAGTAATTAAGAAAAGTGCCTAGACCATGAGAACATTATCCTCCCGTTTAACTCTTAGCCTAGCTATCGATATGAAATATGAATGATATATCTCGTCAAACTTATTATTTTTCCTCACCACTAGATGGTGCATATGTAGGGCAAATGCTTTAATAATACCTTTTTTTTTGAATGTCGATTTAATAATATCTTAATTTGGTTAGCACCTACAATAACTTAATAATATATATGTGCATGTGTATATAAAATTAAAGACTTGATACGGTGCTCCAGCTACATAATTATTGGGATGAAATAAAGTCTTACATTCATTAAAAAAAATTAATTTGTCAGGTTTCATACTGACAACACATGAGAGTTATGTAATTACTAGCATTTCATTTTCACACTTCACTAATTTATTGGTTGGTTTAGTCGGATTCAACATATTGATGTGGACTTTAGCGATCAAGTTGGACAAATAATTAAGTCATAAAGAAAACTAATTAGTGGATTTGTGTAATAAAAATGGTAGATAAGTAGACATTTTTTTTAAATTTATATACCTAAATAAAGTATTTAAAGATTGTACAATCATTAGTGCTTTGTCACA
The DNA here is from genome assembly GCA_947179155.2 of Hedera helix. NCBI lineage: Eukaryota > Viridiplantae > Streptophyta > Magnoliopsida > Apiales > Araliaceae > Hedera > Hedera helix. The sequence continues at coordinate 7,033,319 of OX359280.1, read as the reverse complement.
AAAAAATGCATAGTTTGTTTTGACAAATTAACATTAATGATTGTGTTGAACATTTTAAACAAAAATTTTCTACGTTAATGCATGATTTTACTATAAAAGATGTCATACCCCACTTTTTAATAGTGTAGATGAATGTAATATTTGGTTGTTACGTGTTTATACTTATTCATATAGTATTACTTTAATTGTAAAATATAATTATATCTAATTCCTTATTTTTTTTCAGGTATTTAGTTAATTATAAAGCTTTTGGGGAAATTCGTGATTCTTTTTATACTTGCATTCTATATTTTGACCCTAAAATACTTGTATTGATATTCAACACTTGGATAAAAGTATGGGTACTAGATATTTCATATTAATATGAAAAATTGACAAAATTAATGAGTATATATATTTAACTCTTCAAAATAACAACGCATTCAACTTAACACTTTATCCTAATACATGTAACATATATAGCTTGCATCTGATATATATCTTGTTCATCCTCATTCTCATTTCGATTTTGGTACAGTGGATCTTTTTCATAATTTGTGGTATATATTTTCTTTATAATAAATGTCCAATCCTTTGCATGAAGCATTACGGAGATTCTTCCAACCTTATTTCCTAGTATATTCTCCAAACTAATTAACTAATTTTAACCTAAATTTAATTTGTTAAATCTAGAGTTGGTGTCTTGGTGACACAAAGAAGTACTTGCACACATAAAATTTTGCGTCTAAAATTAGAGCAAAAAATTGTAATGCCAAATATTATTAATTTTGAATAAAAATAAGTACAATATTTTACAATGAAAAGATAAATCCTTTGATTAAATTTTATACATTGACATGAATCTAGAGTTGCACGAACTTGATCTCAAGGAATCTAAAATCTTGTTGACTTGATGGTTGAAAGTATTAAAGGCTTGGATCTCAAAAAAGATTTGTAACTTTGAATATTCAAGAAGGTCTGAGTAAAACTTTAGATCTTGAATCTTCAAATAGATTTTGATTTTGAATTTTCAAGAAAGCCTAATAAAATTTTAGATTTTGAAGCTTCAAAGAAACTTTTGGTTTTGAATCTTTAAGAAGACCTAATAAGGTTTTAAATCTTGAATTTTCAAGAATGTTTAAAGTTTTAAATATTCAAGAAGACCTAAATGAGGCTTTATTTAGTTCTTGAATCTTCAAAGAGAGTTTGCTCTTAAATCTTCAAAAAGGTCTGAATAAGGTTTTAAATCTTAAATCTTTAAGGAGGGTTTGATTTTTTTATTTCTTCAATGTCTTTTGCAGAATTCATTTGATTTCATGAGTTGTGCGTCTTGTGTAGCTATGGTGGAGCCAATTATGAGATATTCCATAGGAATATTCCTTTATGATAATTGTCTTTATTTTGTTTATTTAATAAAGATTATCATCAACTGTATAAAACAATTTTCTCTATTTATAAAGATAATTGTCAATCTATAATTATCTTTATTTGATTTAAATAAAGATAGTTACTAATTGATATTTATCTGTATTTTATAAAGATAATTATCAATTTATAATCATCTTTATTTAATTTTTAATAGAGATAGTCATCAACTTATAATTATCTCTACTAGATTGGTAATATGTGCCTAATTTTTTTATTTTTTAAATTATACTTTATATGAAAATTAATATAAATAAATGAATTTTGTTAGATTTTTAATTTTAATTTTAATGTATAGTATACATTTTTGTATTAGCCAATAAATTTAATAATTTTAATTTAATGTTATTATTAATTACTTCAATATATAGTTTTATTCAATTTTGGTGGTAAATAATGAGCTTTTTAATTTGAGTTATTTCTGATAAAAGTCATGAGCAAAATACACACACACACACACACACACACACACACACACACACACACATGTAGATAATATACAAAAGAGAGTTGTCATTCCATATCAATTAGTTTTCAAATTATGTCATACATGCATGTATGTACATGAAAGTAGTATGTCCTCAAGCTAATCACATTTGATGTAATATGCATATACTTTGTGATCTTATTCGTTTATTAATAAAAGTATCAAAACATTTCTTTATTCATGATTAATTAGCTGAATTAATTAAATGGATAAACCCATAATTTTCAAGCAATGCTTTTAGAACCATGTTGAGGATCATGTTAATGAGATCTAAATTCAAGATAGCTCAAAATTAAAATTATTCCTAATCGTTAGATTACTAAAAAGGGTATTAATAGATTCAGATAGATTGATACATACTATGTTTGCTCTTACGAAGATGATGATTGATCTATAATCATTTGTGTAGAGACACTAAAACAAGGTGTTGAAGATTGTTTGATTTGATGATGATGACTGTTGTGCAAAAATGATTGTGGTAAATGTGCTTACATAGTTGATTGTCAATATGTGTCTGACAAAGTGCTTATGTGTTAATGTGCTTATGTGCTTACTTGATTATCTGCGTAGATGTTCTTAAAGTGCTTATGTGGTTAATTGACAAAGTGATTATATGTTAATCAAATTATGTGCTTACGTGATCATGTGTGTATGATATATATTTCATACTGTGATTTACACACTTGTATAACACATATATGATCTTGTTGAAAACTATCTGATGCTTATAAAAGATAATGAAAGTTATCTGGTTCAAATGTTGTAAAGTCCTTTTAAAAGATATATGTGTACAAAGGACTTAGATTTTAAAGATCAGAAATGTTAGGTTGATCTTTCTGTAGGAGTCACTCTGCATAAAAGATGCATGATATAAGCAGAGTAGCATAAGATTGAATCATTGTTGTATTTATGTATGACAGAGTCTGTAAAGTCCTTTCAATATATATAATGGTGTAATAATGTAAGAAATGACTTAGTTAGAAAAGATCAAATCTATTAGGTTGATCTTATGTTAGATCTGATCAGTCTATATGATCGTAGAACGGACTCTACGATTCCAAGCAAAGAAGACTCAACGATTCAGTATAAATCGTAGAGTGAACTATACGACTCCTTACCAGGATAACTCTATGATCATCAAAGAGAGTCAGATGTGCAAGAGATCTACTGAATATACAAGCTAAATTAAAGAACTGATTAAGTACAATTCGTAGAGCTGAACTCTACGATCGTCGAACAAACAACTAAGCAAGCCTACAGTTAACGCAGAACGAGAGAAGTAAAGTACTCTACGATATACTCAATACAACAAGATCGTAGAGTAAACTTGAAGAACAAGCTCATACGAGAACTATACGATTTGCGCAGTTAGAAGAAATCATGGAGTGAAACAGGATGACAAAACAACGCAGAAGATTGTTCTACACATGGAGTAATTGTTGAGTAGAAATAAAGGATGTGCCAACTAAGACAACAACTCAACGATTCCACTAAAAAGCACTGCAGACAACAACTTCACGACTTGCACAGAAGGACAAGCCCGTAGAATGGAATCATAACGCAAAGCACTGCAGACAAACTCTACGATCTGATCAAAGCAGCAAGATCGCAGAGTAAGAGAGAAGATCGCTCCAACTCAACCTTTTACCCGTCATACTCCAAGTAACGAGTGGAGCTGAATTCGTAGAGTCTGATTGAGCAGACAATCACTCTACGAATTCACTATAAGAAGCAGTAAAGGAACATAACTGCAATATAGTGCGAAAGAAGAGAGAACATTCCACTTCCAGATTAGAGAAAGATTAAATGTTGTTGAAGAGCAGATGGATGTCAGAGTCACAGAAGACTTTGTGCCTAAACGACTATAAGTCAGGACCCACTGCTCAGGAAAATGGTGAATATAGTCAGACTAATGGAACATCTCTAAATGCATCAGAACAGCTGGTTCTAAAAGTCAAGAAAGGTATTTATTGATGGATCAGAAGATTAATTAGCAAAGATTATAATAATCTTTGCTGAACAACTCTGGGAGTGCAGCGTCTATAAATTCAGAGAAAAGCTAAGCTACAGTTTGATATATTAGAACAGGTCAGAAAAAGGAAAAAGCACTGACACAAGCAACAGAAAGTCAACATCAAAGATATCAAGGATCTGCACAAAGCCAAAGTAACCCAACGGATCTTTCAACGGTAAAATATGCACAAAGATATAAAGGCTTTAATAATTCACAAAGAGAATGTTGTTGAAAATACAAGAAAGAATGGTGAACAACAACAGATCGTAGAGTGAAATAGAAAATGAATATGCTGAAAAACTCCACGATCCATCAGAACACTAATACTGAATTAAGAGAGACATAGAGTGAAATTGCTCTATTACAAGAGAAGTGTTCAGAGCTGCTAGGGAAGTGGTAGAGAGAAGCTGAAATGTAAACTTGATACAGACATGGAAGCAACTGAGTACCAAAAGGAAGGAGCATTACAGTCATCTCAGAAGCCCATCTCGAGAAGATATAAACGGCCTATGATAAGAAAGAACAACTGAGTATCAAAAGGAAGGAGCTTCACGATCATCTCAGGAGTTCATCTCAAGAAGTTATCAAGTACCAAAGGAGCTGAAGTACAAAAGTCCAGCAGCACAATGGGTGATCACAAAGAAGATATTGAACAAATAAAGAAGCCAAACATCATTGCCGAACTCAATATCATGTCAAGAATGATCATATCTTGCTACTGAGTATTTAATGTCAATGGAACTTAAAGTACAACTCAGTAGCAACTCCAACATCTATCAACAAACAAGGAGCCAAGTCTGTTGGACTTGAAGAGGGCAGTGATGTCTTTGTCTTAGTGACTAAAGGAGCCAAGTCTGTTGGACTTGAAGAGGGCAGTTATGTCCTTGTCCTAGTGACTAAACTAGCCAAACCTGCTTGGTTTGAAGGGTTCTTGGTGAACCAAAGTTTCCAGGCCTGATGTGCTTGAAGGGTTCTGTATGAACCATTCTTAGTGGTTTCCTACTCGTTGTAGTAGAAGAGTGGAGTAAGAGTTATTCAATCTCCGAACCACTTAAAACTCTCTGGTGTCATTTGCATTCAGTTATATATATATATATATATATATATATATATATAGACATAACTGCTAAAATTGGTTTACTTGACAAATGGCTATCTTCAATAAAGTCTTAACTCAACGGAGTAGCTTTACAAATCTTTAAGGGGAGTTTTCAAACAAATATTCCGCTGTGCAAATAAATCTTGATTAAATGAATTAATTGGTAATAAACTTTTGAAGTTAAGTAAAAAGTTTTTAAGAGATTTATTCAACCCCCCCCCTTCTAGATCACTTGTGTGCTTATGGGAACTAACAATTAGTATCAGAGCAGGTTCTCACGAACATAAAGCTCACGCTATGAGTAGATCCTATGGCACTAGTAAAACTCTGTTTGAGAATTTATGAATTGAAGTGAACCATTATTTATGAACAAGCTTACATGTTAATATATTTTTTCATGCAGGTACAAATATGATTGTTGTTTGTTGATACTCTGTCTGATGCTGTATACTCATTGACATCAATCCTTTCTAAGACAAATTCAGATGATCTCAGCAAAAAAGCTATCGAGTGAACTTTCAAAATTAAACTGATGCAGTAAGATGAAGAAATCAAAAGGATATTTTGTTGCTAAGAATTATTAATTGATTCACTCGAAGAATGCAATAACTTATATTTCTGCCCTCAAATAATCTGGGAAGTTCAAATCTTGATGCCAAAGGACACCGGATCCTATTCTTCTCAAAGGAAGCATCACTGTGCCAAGAACTAACAAAATTACTTTTCACCAGTTCGAAAGTTTATAGCAGAAGGAGGTCCAACAGAAATCTATGTTTTAAAGTGTAAAATGATTTTCTCTATACTAAATGTCAGCAGCTGGAATCAGTCTTGAATCCAAGTATTCACTTGATGGGCTCAGCATTAAGCTTTATGATAAGCTTAAGGATTTAATTTCAAAGGATATTATCTGAAGATGAGAAACAAAGGAAGTGCTTCACTTATTCAAGTACATTATTAGGAGTTCTGTCAAGCTACAACATATGGTAATCAATGATGAAATCCACAAGCAGCACTTTTCCTTTCTTCAAGTGAATGATCTCTAGCTTGACTGATTTTAAAGGAATCTAATTCAAAAGTCTTCAATGGTCTTTTAAAACTACCTCTCTAAAATTGGGAGGTAGATCGTACTGAAAATTACAGTTGTATACCTCACTGCAATGTCCTTGGTGATGAATATCAAAGTCATTTTTTTAAATCACAGATATCAGGCCCGAGACCTGAAAATCAACTCAACACAGATGAATGGACATATATTTATGATCACTGGATCTAAGAATTTATTCTGCAGATCATTAAAGCTCAAGAAGAGTTGAAGAAACTCATTCATATACAAAGCAGCTCATTAAATAAAGAAGTTCATACAAGGCACACCCTGTGTACGTGCTCAGTTTTAAAAGACAAATGTTCTCAATGTCAAATTTCTTCAAAACCATCTATGAATGAGAAGGGTGAGAAGATCAAGGCTATAAGGAGTAATCATTAATGACTTACTTTAAGTTTAAGGAATCACCCTTAAATCTGTGAGAAAAAGAAAAGTTTATCTCTAGAAAATTTCACGCTCATAACCATTGGCAGAAGGCTCTCCAACATCAATGCATCAGAAGAAGCTCTAAGCTTGAAATCAGATTTATAAAATGCTAAACAGGAAGTCTTTTGATTATGTACGTCCTTACAAATCATTCTGGATATAGATGACCAAAGGAGAACAACAGGAAGGAAACAAGGCTGTAGTCTCAAGAGAAAATTGTACTGAGACTCAACGATGAATAATCGTAAAATTCCTTATTCAACAAAATTTGCTGGATACCTTAAGGAAGTCAATCTATGAAAGATTGAATGAAGTCTGCATACTAATGCAAGTAGAAGACTTGATTCTTGAAATTCTCTAGAAGAGAAAGAAGCTAGTTATAAAGGAAGGCATCTATTATTCTTTGACCTCACCTATTGATTTAGTGAATCAGGCCGGATCTATTGTGTAAGACCCCGAATTTTATGAAATATAAAAATTAATTTTTCTTCATATATATTTTTCCTGAAACAGTAAGTGGTTAAATTAACGAAATTGAAAGTTAAGGATGTTATGTGTAAATTTTATTTTGTCGGACAATATTCTTTTTGTCGGGGAATATTCGTTTTGTCGGGGAATATTCGGGCCGTACGACGGCGCCGAAATAACTAATTATTGGTGGAGCCCACAACGGAATAATTGTCGGCTATAGAAAACGACAGAAGTAACCTTTTTAAATAAAAATAGTCAACGGTGTTAACTATTTAAATACTGGTGATAAAAGAATAGTAGCATACGGTAATTTATGGTATTCTACAGTAGCATGCGGTACTCTACAGTAGCACACGGTATTGCACAGTGTCTTATATTATTGATCTGAAATTGACACCCTAACTGTTGCACATCATTTCATCAATAATTGTTGTTGTATAATATTTTATGTTATCAATTCAATAATTGTTGCTACACAGTATTTTGCATTATTGATTTAATAATTGTCATTACACTGCATTTTATATCATTGAGTCAATAATTGCTGGTGCGTTGTATTTTAAAATTATTGAACCAAATAATTGTCACAGTAGCAAATACACAGTAATTTATATTATTTAAATTAATAATAATCTGTAACATGTTTATTACATTATTGTTATTATTGTTGTAGCATTATTTTATATGTTGGATCCACAGGTAGAATAAATAAAATAAAATAAAATAAAATAAATATTATTATTTTTCAAAAGTTACTATTCACTGACGGAAGTTACTGTTCACATCGGAAAAGTTACTCCGGAGTCACTGTTCACTCCCGGAAATCACTATTCATCGGCTGACAAAAGTTACTGTTCATTACTGTTCACTTTTTGAAAATTTTAAAGTTACTGTGCAAAGTTACTGTGCAAGTATTGAAATTTTTTAAAAAAAAAAACGTTTGCGCAGCCTCTCTCACCTACCAAATGCACAGTGCCCACCTACCACGCATAGTACCCCATTTTCCCCTATAAATAGCTTGTTCAGCTGAATAGAAAAATCACACCTAAAACATAAAATTTTTCTATAAGAATTTTATGAGTTTTCTCTGAGAATAGTAAGGTTATTTTGAGAGTTTGAAAGCCAAAAGGAGTGCAGAAATTTTTCAAGTAAGTCTTTTATTAAAGAGTAGTAATTTCATAAATTCATATATTTCGCGGTATTCACAAAACTTCCTTTAGAAGACTCTTCTATTAGAAGATTCATTTTTAAAAGCTTTCTTTAGAAGATTTATTTTGAAATATTATTTTAAAAACTATTTGAAAGTTGTTATATTATACTACAAAAATTATGTTAAATATATATAATTTTGATAGTTCATAATATACGAGTTATTATACACTTTGAAATTTATATGTGGTAATTACTAATTTATATTATAAATATATAGGTTGATCAACCTCATTTAAATCAATATCCAGTTACGTGTTAAGGTAAGGAATATCATTCTTTTCACACTCTTAAATTTATTACGGTAAGGGGTATCACTCTTTTCATCATCATAAATGGATATTATTTTCTTTCTTACTTGAAGGGATTATCATTCTTTGATTCTCGAAAATAATATCGTTTCTTTCTTGTGCCATTTATTTCCAGTTAAATTGTGGGAATAACCTTACGGCGCGGTTTACCGCCTGTTGGTGAATAACCTTATGTATTCATTCCTTATTAATCTTTGAGAATAACCTTACGGTGCGGATTACGCCTGTTTGGTGAATAACTATTCATATTCAAATTGATGGGAATAACCTTACGGTGCGGATTACGCCTGTTTGGTGAATAACTATTCGTATTCAAATTGATGGGAATAACCTTACGGTGCGGATTATCGCCTGTTGGTGAATAACCCTTTTTATTTGTCTCGTGTGAAAATAATTTGTCTACACGAATTATCACATGACACTTTTATTCCATATTCGTAAGTGATATCATTTTCCTTTATACTCATAAGGGATACCATCTTTTTCATCTTCCATTATTCAAACTTACTATGGTAAGGGATATTAATTCCCTTCACCTTTTGTTAATCAAACCTGCTACGGTAAGGGATATTATTTTCTTCCATACACCTAAATCGAAACTTATTATGGAACTATTGCTTCTATAATTCCTGAAAATATTATATGTTCCATAATAGTTGAATTTCATTAGTTCAACTGAACCTTCCTATTTTCTGAACATTTCTATTGAACTGTAATCGTTATTCTGAACTGTGGATCTTGAATATCATTTTTAAATTTCACTCCACATCATGTTGGCAATTTGGACATTATTTGAATCTGCACAAAGTAAACTTCCGATACTTATTGTTTATCCTGTTTCTTCTGTTCATCAATTGTATCACTATTATTTGTACTAATCATCAAGAATCAAGCTGTTGTGAATATCTGTGGCCGGGGGCACAGATGTGATATAATTGTTGAACAGATGATAGGTTAAAGGCGATATACTAGGTTAAACGCGATACATCTGTTCGGTGTCTTTTATGACACGTGGTGAATGTTCTCTTTGGCCCGTAGTGCAAAGATGAACTGTTGGTTGGTATGATTATGACCAAAGGCTGAATCTGGTATAATCATGACCATTGGTGTTATATTGAATGTCTTTGGCCCGTAGTGCAAAGACGAACTGTTGATCTGCATGATTATGACCAGGAACTGTGAAGTTGTATTATCTTGACTAATGGTATTTCAGATGATAAAAGTTGATGATATTTTTACTAAAAAGAGAAGCGAGTGGACATTATAGTCTGCATTATTCTTCTAATAGATTGCTCATTCCGCTGCTATTATTGATCTGAACGTTGTTTAAGAATTTAACTGCAGTTTTTGATATAAACCTTGTAGTCTATTGTATTCTATCAAGAACTCAACTGTTGAAGGCTAATGATAAATTATTCGTCATTATCTTAGTCATGATATTTCTTACTGGGCTATTTGAGCTCACCCTTTCTTTTCGTTCCATTGTTTTTCAACAGGAGATGAGAACGTAACGGGGTCTAGCCGGGGAATGGAGTGAGAGTGCGGGGATAGCTATCATAGTCTTCACGTGTTATAAAATAGTGTGGCAATAATAATGAAGACTTAGTTGTGTTGTATTATCCACTGTATTGTTGTACGTTGTATTTCATTGTAATAATTTTATTGTAGTCTTTTGACGACTCAAGTTTGGGCTGTGTGGGCCTAGATTTGGGGGCGTCACAGTTGGTATCAGAGCTTAGGGATATGGTCTTTAATGGAGATCTGGGGTTAGAACTAGGAGGGGAGAGACGAATAGAATCAGTCACTAGTGTGTCCCACCTAAATTAGATTTTGTTATCTAACGAATCGATTTGAATGTAGGAACAGGAAGTGATGAGTCAGTTTGTTTGAACTAACAATTATTTTGTGACCACAGTTAAGTATGACATCTGGAAATCAGGAGGATAACTTTGAAATGCCCGGTACGTCAATTTCGGGGACGAAATTTCATAAGGAGGGGAGGTTGTAAGACCCCGAATTTTATGAAATATAAAAATTAATTTTTCTTCATATATATTTTTCCTGAAACAGTAAGTGGTTAAATTAACGAAATTGAAAGTTAAGGATGTTATGTGTAAATTTTATTTTGTCGGACAATATTCTTTTTGTCGGGGAATATTCGTTTTGTCGGGGAATATTCGGGCCGTACGACGGCGCCGAAATAACTAATTATTGGTGGAGCCCACAACGGAATAATTGTCGGATATAGAAAACGACAGAAGTAACCTTTTTAAATAAAAATAGTCAACGGTGTTAACTATTTAAATACTGGTGATAAAAGAATAGTAGCATACGGTAATTTATGGTATTCTACAGTAGCATGCGGTACTCTACAGTAGCACACGGTATTGCACAGTGTCTTATATTATTGATCTGAAATTGACACCCTAACTGTTGCACATCATTTCATCAATAATTGTTGTTGTATAATATTTTATGTTATCAATTCAATAATTGTTGCTACACAGTATTTTGCATTATTGATTTAATAATTTTCATTACACTGCATTTTATATCATTGAGTCAATAATTGCTGGTGCGTTGTATTTTAAAATTATTGAACCAAATAATTGTCACAGTAGCAAATACACAGTAATTTATATTATTTAAATTAATAATAATCTGTAACATGTTTATTACATTATTGTTATTATTGTTGTAGCATTATTTTATATGTTGGATCCACAGGTAGAATAAATAAAATAAAATAAAATAAAATAAATATTATTATTTTTCAAAAGTTACTATTCACTGACGGAAGTTACTGTTCACATCGGAAAAGTTACTCCGGAGTCACTGTTCACTCCCGGAAATCACTATTCATCGGCTGACAAAAGTTACTGTTCATTACTGTTCACTTTTTGAAAATTTTAAAGTTACTGTGCAAAGTTACTGTGCAAGTATTGAAATTTTTTAAAAAAAAAACGTTTGCGCAGCCTCTCTCACCTACCAAATGCACAGTGCCCACCTACCACGCATAGTACCCCATTTTCCCCTATAAATAGCTTGTTCAGCTGAATAGAAAAATCACACCTAAAACATAAAATTTTTCTATAAGAATTTTATGAGTTTTCTCTGAGAATAGTAAGGTTATTTTGAGAGTTTGAAAGCCAAAAGGAGTGCAGAAATTTTTCAAGTAAGTCTTTTATTAAAGAGTAGTAATTTCATAAATTCATATATTTCGCGGTATTCACAAAACTTCCTTTAGAAGACTCTTCTATTAGAAGATTCATTTTTAAAAGCTTTCTTTAGAAGATTTATTTTGAAATATTATTTTAAAAACTATTTGAAAGTTGTTATATTATACTACAAAAATTATGTTAAATATATATAATTTTGATAGTTCATAATATACGAGTTATTATACACTTTGAAATTTATATGTGGTAATTACTAATTTATATTATAAATATATAGGTTGATCAACCTCATTTAAATCAATATCCAGTTACGTGTTAAGGTAAGGAATATCATTCTTTTCACACTCTTAAATTTATTACGGTAAGGGGTATCACTCTTTTCATCATCATAAATGGATATTATTTTCTTTCTTACTTGAAGGGATTATCATTCTTTGATTCTCGAAAATAATATCGTTTCTTTCTTGTGCCATTTATTTCCATGTATTAAATTGTGGGAATAACCTTACGGCGCGGTTTACCGCCTGTTGGTGAATAACCTTATGTATTCATTCCTTATTAATCTTTGAGAATAACCTTACGGTGCGGATTACGCCTGTTTGGTGAATAACTATTCATATTCAAATTGATGGGAATAACCTTACGGTGCGGATTACGCCTGTTTGGTGAATAACTATTCGTATTCAAATTGATGGGAATAACCTTACGGTGCGGATTATCGCCTGTTGGTGAATAACCCTTTTTATTTGTCTCGTGTGAAAATAATTTGTCTACACGAATTATCACATGACACTTTTATTCCATATTCGTAAGTGATATCATTTTCCTTTATACTCATAAGGGATACCATCTTTTTCATCTTCCATTATTCAAACTTACTATGGTAAGGGATATTAATTCCCTTCACCTTTTGTTAATCAAACCTGCTACGGTAAGGGATATTATTTTCTTCCATACACCTAAATCGAAACTTATTATGGAACTATTGCTTCTATAATTCCTGAAAATATTATATGTTCCATAATAGTTGAATTTCATTAGTTCAACTGAACCTTCCTATTTTCTGAACATTTCTATTGAACTGTAATCGTTATTCTGAACTGTGGATCTTGAATATCATTTTTAAATTTCACTCCACATCATGTTGGCAATTTGGACATTATTTGAATCTGCACAAAGTAAACTTCCGATACTTATTGTTTATCCTGTTTCTTCTGTTCATCAATTGTATCACTATTATTTGTACTAATCATCAAGAATCAAGCTGATGTGAATATCTGTGGCCGGGGGCACAGATGTGATATAATTGTTGAACAGATGATAGGTTAAAGGCGATATACTAGGTTAAAGGCGATACATCTGTTCGGTGTCTTTTATGACACGTGGTGAATGTTCTCTTTGGCCCGTAGTGCAAAGATGAACTGTTGGTTGGTATGATTATGACCAAAGGCTGAATCTGGTATAATCATGACCATTGGTGTTATATTGAATGTCTTTGGCCCGTAGTGCAAAGACGAACTGTTGATCTGCATGATTATGACCAGGAACTGTGAAGTTGTATTATCTTGACTAATGGTATTTTAGATGATAAAAGTTGATGATATTTTTACTAAAAAGAGAAGCGAGTGGACATTATAGTCTGCATTATTCTTCTAATAGATTGCTCATTCCACTGCTATTATTGATCTGAACGTTGTTTAAGAATTTAACTGCAGTTTTTGATATAAACCTTGTAGTCTATTGTATTCTATCAAGAACTCAACTGTTGAAGGCTAATGATAAATTATTCGTCATTATCTTAGTCATGATATTTCTTACTGGGCTATTTGAGCTCACCCTTTCTTTTCGTTCCATTGTTTTTCAACAGGAGATGAGAACGTAACGGGGTCTAGCCGGGGAATGGAGTGAGAGTGCGGGGATAGCTATCATAGTCTTCACGTGTTATAAAATAGTGTGGCAATAATAATGAAGACTTAGTTGTGTTGTATTATCCACTGTATTGTTGTACGTTGTATTTCATTGTAATAATTTTATTGTAGTCTTTTGACGACTCAAGTTTGGGCTGTGTGGGCCTAGATTTGGGGGCGTCACATATTGTCACTAATATCATGGTAAGGTAAAAGATCTTTCAAGAATGAAGAAAATTCATCTCTCAAAGAAAGATCGTAGAGTCTGTCAGACGATCGCAGAATAAGGCTTGGCAGATTGAAGTATCTTTTCAGAAGATCGTAGAGTTGTCTTCTCATCAAAAAGCTAACTCTCGAGATCGTAGAATCAACGCAGTCAGTCAATCTACGACTCTCAAAATCCAGTCCACGAACCAAGCAGAGTCAAAGAGCAACCTCCACTTGTGTAGTCAGAGTCATGACAACGATCCTTACAAAGTCCATCCAGAAAGCTGTCCTTGAGCTGATAAACAAGCTGAACAAAGATCTCTAAGTTCATCTACAGCTTCTAGTCTTAACAGAAATCGTAGAGGAGCTCAAATCTTAACTCTACGATTGCACTTCAGGCAAGATCGTAAAGTAGCAAAGCCAAGTCGTAGAGTAAGAAAGCTAGCTCAAAAGTACAAAACTCTTCAGAAGACAAAATTAAGGAAAAGTATTGTTGAATGATGGCTACAGTCAACAATCAACTCTGTATCTTCTGAAGGCAAGCTGAAGGTAATTTTTTTTTAATAAACTACCTATCTCTTTCCAGTCACAAAGTCCCAAAACAATGTGATTGATGAACCAAATGCACTTATCTCTCCTATCATAATCTCTAAATTCTACGACTGATAACCAAGCTAGCCTTATCATCCCAAATCGTAGAGTCACTTCCTGGTCGTAGAGCATATTGAGTCTACGTTTGCACTTCATATAAATTTCTTGCCCATAAACTCCTTCATAGCTATTTACCATCCTACAATTATTGACATCTGTAATCAAGGTCAATCCATTGAATGGATGATGGTTGAGTGACTAGCAGCCAACTCTACGAACTGTTCAAGTTTACTCTAACAGGGAAAATGAACTTCACGCACTCTAAACTCAAGTGGGTTAAAATACCTGGTATGCTTCAGTTATGAAAAATGCAGAAGTTAAGCCCACGTTCTACAAATGAGTATCTGACACGTGTCATCTGCAAAATAAGGGGGAACTAGTATAAGTCAATTTTTTTTAAAACTGACGGTGGTCATTTCCCATCTGTTGTCAATACCCATTCTCCCAAAACTCATCGAAACCCTAGAAATTGAAAATTCTTCAGAAATCGATATCTCTCCCTGTGCTATTCTCAAATAAGTTTAATCTCATGGCATCTCTTCAAGTTATTCCTGGAAATCTTGTTTGTTTTGAAAAATTTGGAAATGCAGAGCAGAAATTCAAAGATATTCTTCATCTGGTCAAGAATGCTGGATTCACCGTGTGTTTGGAAACCAGCACCAGGATCTTCTCTACACTTGTGAAAGAATTCTATTCAAATGCTGATTATCGAGGAAATACCCTCATCACAAAGGTTAAGGAAATCTCATTGCAAATAGGGGGTTCTGAAATCAATATCAGTCTAGGTATTCCAATCGGAGGAATTACTTCTCTCGACAAGATTAATATCGAGCTTGGACTGAAGCTGATGGGCTATGAGAAGAAGTCTCCTCTAAAAGGAATCAAGAAGAAAGATTTCCCTCAGCAGTACGAGTTTCTGGCTGACATTGTTGGGAAGAGTATTCTGTGCAAAGACACTGCATATGATACTATCAGTGAAGATTAATTAAGGCTTATGACTGCTATTGCTCAAAGAAAGAAAATCAACTTCGGAGCAGTTCTCTTACGATGGATAAAAAGATGGATAGATGATGCCAAGACAAGAGCTGAAGCAGGAAAGTCCACTCCCAAAATGCTCTATGGAAGATTCATAAGCATCATTTTGAAGAAATTGCTGGCAAATGCAATTGGGGAAGATGAAGGAGAAATTCTAAACTGCAACAAAAGAATTACTCCAAGATTGTTTGAAGATTGGAAAAAGAACCCTCATGCTAATAAGGGTAAGAAGGCTCAAGGATCGAGAAGCATCAACAAAAAGATGGAGGAAAAATCTAAAGGAAAAGGAAAAAGGGAAATGGAAGAAATGACAGAGGAATAATTACAAGAAGGTAATGAGCAGTCTAGAAACAAAACACTTGTGATCTATGATTGTCAGGAATCAAAGAAGAAAAGAAAATTCAACGAAGCAGAGAAGACTGTAGAAGAGAAAGATGTCAGTACAGGGAAAGCTAAGAAGGTGAAGAAAAATCCCAAAGGGTCTGAGATTGAGAAGAAGAAGAAGACAGAAAAGAAAATTACTCACACTGTTCCAAGGAGAAGTTGGAGAATTAGAGAACAGTGGAGAAGTTCAATCACTACAGGACCACCTTAGGTTATAGAAATTGATGATGATGAAGAAAATTCAAATTCTGGAGAAAGAACATCTGATAGTTCAAAAGAAGAAGCTTCTACAGACTCCTTAGAGAAGAAATCAGAATGTCATAAAAATAGTCTGTTTGATAAAGAAATCATGTTGGGTTCTGATCAGGAAACTGAACTAGTTGAAAAAGACTTAGCACCTGAGTTCAACGAAGATGATGTTATAGCTGAAGAAGTTGTTGTACCAGGGGAACAATACTCGGAAAATTCTGAAGCTGGAAAGACTAAATCAGATGAGAAAGGAGATTGTCAAGAAACTGTGATGAAAGAAGATAGTCACCTTCAACAAGAGACCAGCACTCATGAAGTACAAGAATCAAAAGAAAAGTCAAGAAGGTCAAATAGAAGAAGAGGTTTAAGCGGCGTTATGAAGAAAATAGGCAGGAGTTCAAGTATAAGTATTAAGGAGAGACAAATAAGGATGAAAGTTGAAAGGAAGCTGAAGAAAGTGAGACTACTGAGAAAACTGGAAAAGCAACAATTTGAAGCATATCGACTGATACAGATCAAAAGGAGACGTAGAGAAAGAAGGAAGCATGCAAGTCAGATGGAAAAATGTTCTATTTCATGGGATCATGATCATCTATTCAGTTTCATTCCCATGCTACCACTTCTAAGGGCTATAGTCATGAATGATCAAAGGTATATCAGCTGGAGCTACTCAACATTTCCAAATCTTTCGTTAGTCGCCCAACATTTCTCAAAGGCAATGACCATTGCAACCACACTGCTAAGCAGTGAGCCTTTCTATCCTCACTACCAAAGCTGCCAAGAAATATCCATCTGGAATCTGACCAGCTCTCAATCATCCAGACAGTTTGTGGAGAATCAAAATGCAGAAATCTGAAAGTCCTATCTTGTGACTCACTAAAACTCTCAGTCACCCTGCATCACCTCCCCGTTCGTAAAGTCCCAAAACTTTGCAAACATTTTTCAAAATACCAGCTTTCCAGTCATAGAGTCCCAACATTCTATGGACCATGAAAATATACTTATTCTTAGTCTCATAGACTTCAAGATATCTTTCTAAACCAGCATTGACACAGTCAGCCCCATACAATATCTAAATTGATGATGTCAAAAAGGGGGAGAGAATATAAGGAACTAAGGGGGAGAAACATGAAGAAGAAGAAGAATTAGCCAACTAAGGGGGAGACAACAAACAGCCAGCAAACTGAGTGAGAGAAAAGTGAAACATGGAGAGCAGCTGTAAGTATGTATAACCTTTCTTGTAAAAATGCTCATTTAATGAAATCATTCCTTTGCACTAGCCATACAGTATTTCACTGTATCATAAGACATAATTTACCTATCAAGTAGATGCATAATATGAATGTCATTTCAATAAGTCTATTAGTTTTGTCATCATCAAATAGGGGGAGATTGTTGAAGGTTGTTTGATTTGATGATGATGACTGTTGTGCAAAAATGATCGTGGTAAATGTGCTTACATAGTTGATTGTCAATATGTGTCTGACAAAGTGCTTACGTGTTAATGTGCTTATGTACTTACTTGATTATGTGCGTAGATGTTCTTAAAGTGCTTATGTGGTTAATTGACAAAGTGATTATATGTTAATCAAATTATGTGCCTACGTGATCATGTGTGTATGATATATATTTCATACTGTGATTTACACACTTGTATAACACATATATGATCTTGTTGAAAACTATCTGATGCTTATAAAAGATAATGAAAGTTATCTGGTTCAAATGTTGTAAAGTCCTTTTAAAAGATATATGTGTACAAAGGACTTAGATTTTAAAGATCAGAAATGTTAGGTTAATCTTTCTGTAGGAGTCACTCTGCATAAAAGATGCATGATATAAGCAGAGTAGCATAAGATTGAATCATTGTTGTATCTATGTATGACAGAGTCTGTAAAGTCCTTTCAATATATATAATGGTGTAATAATGTAAGAAAGGACTTAGTTAGAAAAGATCAAATCTGTTAGGTTGATCTTATGTTAGATCTGATCAGTCTATATAATCGTAGAACAGACTCTACGATTCCAAGCAAAGAAGACTCAACGATTCAGTATAAATCGTAGAGTGAACTATACGACTCCTTACCAGGATAACTCTACGATCATCAAAGAGAGTCAGATGTGCAAGAGATCTACTGAATATACAAGCTAAATTAAAGAACTGATCAAGTACAATTCGCAGAGCTGAACTCTACGATCGTCGAACAGACAGCTAAGCAAGCCTACAGTTAACGCAGAACTAGAGAAGTAAAGTACTCTACGATATACTCAATACAACAAGATCGTAGAGTAAACTTGAAGAACAAGCTCATACGAGAACTATACGATTTGCACAGTTAGAAGAAATCATGGAGTGAAACAGGATGACAAAACAATGCAGAAGATTGTTCTACACATGGAATAATTGTTGAGTAGAAATAAAGGATGTGCCAACTAAGACAACAACTCAACAATTCCACTAAAAAGCACTGCAGACAACAACTTCACGACTTGCACAGAAGGACAAGCCCGTAGAATGAAATCATAACGCAAAACACTGCAGACAAACTCTACGATCTGATCAAAGCAGCAAGATCGCAGAGTAAGAGAGAAGATCGCTCCAACTCAACCTTTTACCCGTCATACTTCAAGTAACGAGTGGAGCTGAATTCGTAGAGTCTGATTGAGCAGACAATCACTCTACGAATTCACTATAAGAAGCAGTAAAGGAACATAACTGCAATATGGTGCGAAAGAAGAGAGAACATTCCACTTCCAGATTAGAGAAAGATTAAATGTTGTTGAAGAGCAGATGGATGTCAGAGTCACAGAAAACTTTGTGCCTAAACGACTATAAGTCAGGACCCACTGCTCAGGAAAATGGTGAATAGAGTCAGACCAATGGATCTCTAAATGCATCAGAACAGCTGGTTCTAAAAGTCAAGAAAGGTATTTATTGATGGATCAGAAGATTAATTAGCAAAGATTATAATAATCTTTGCTGAACAACTCTGGGAGTGCAACGACTATAAATTCAGAGAAAAGCTGAGCTACAGTTTGATATATCAGAACAGGTCAGAAAAAGGAAAAAGCACTGACACAAGCAACAGAAAGTCAACATAAAAGATATCAAGGATCTGCACAAAACCAAAGTTACCCAACGGATCTTTCAACGGTAAAATATGCACAAAGATATAAAGGCTTTGATAATTCACAAAGAGAATGTTGTTGAAAATACAAGAAAAAATGGTGAACAACAACAGATCGTAGAGTGAAATAGAAAATGAATATGCTGAAGAACTCCACGATCCATCAGAACACTAATACTGAATTGAGAGAGACATAGAGTCATAAATGATTGACTTGGTATTAACTCAGTATTGACTTATGACCAACCAAAATAACTTGATAAAATTATAAAATTATTGGATAAGATCTCTTAATATCTTTTTATATATGATTATTGATTATATTTAAATAAAAATAATAATATTTTATAATTATCTCTAGTTTATATATAAAGATAATTACCGATGAACAACCAATAAAATTCATTAAAGGGTACTTATGGTGTCTGTGAGGACCCAAATTTTTGAGATTATTTTAATAATAATAAATAAGAATTTAATTAACAAAATTATCAAGGTTGCTTAATTTATTTGTGATTGTTATGTTTTATGTGATTTAAAGTGTGTGATGAGATTTAATTGGTAAATTAAATCTGTACGGAGATTGTAATAAATTGTGTTGAATCAACATAATTGAAAAATAAATAAATTGTTTAAAAATAATTTATGAAGAATAAGAGAAATTTCATGTAATTGTACAATTAAATTATTGATATTTAAAATAGTTGTAGATGTGCATAAATTATTATTTAAATGGTGTTACGTGGTAATGTGAGGTATATGAATTTTATGTGTGTGTGTGTGTGTGTGTGTGTGTGTGTGTGTGTGTTCAATTGCTATATTGATAAATTTTATTGATTATGGAGATAAATGGATTAATAATTAAATTAATCCAAAATTTTAATGAAAAGCTAATGAGGGAATTAGTAAAATTAAAATTATTGATTATATAATTAATCAATAATTATGATGAAAGTTTAGAAATGTTAAGAGGATAAAGTAATTATATAAATTATATAATAATAAATTATGTAATTTTTATAAGAAAATTTAAGTAAAATATTAATGAAATAATAATTATATAAATTGTATAAGAATAATTATATAATTTATATAAGAGGATTAAATTAAATTAGGATGGAAGAAAAATTATATAAATTGTACAATATTTTATTGTATATATATAAAGTGTAATGAGTAATGAAGAAAATGGAAAATAATGAGAGAGTTGATAAATGTATAATTATTGATTATATAATTAATTAATAATTACAGAGAAATTCTAGAAATTATTTAAGAAAAGAAAGTAATTATATAAAATTTATAATTTATATAAGGAAAGTTAAAGTAAATAGGAAGGAAATAATAATTATATAAATTATATAAAAATGATTATATAATTTATATAAGAAGAGTACATTAATTAAGAAAGAAAATATAATTGTACAAATGGTGCAATATTTTATTATATGGTTTATATATAAAGTGTGTCAAATAGTAAATAAATGAAAAATAAATGAGGAGAATGAATGTTTTAATTTATTAAATTATGTGTATTGTATGATGGAATTGTTATGGGAGATAATATTTTAGAAACGTGAACATGTTAATTAAACATGTTGTCCATGTAACGAAGTGAAAAAGTATGAAAATTAATTTTTATAAGTTGTATGTGTTATTTTATTAATTTTGGAGGTATAAATTACCTCATTTAATTACATGCATGTAATTATGCGTGTACAAAAATTATCAAGTAAAGTACCTGAAAAAGATATAAATATTATTTATTAATCATTTTATGAATTTTGGTGAATTAAAATAAATATTTTATATACATTATATAAAATATTTATTGTACAAAATAATTACGTAATGTATTAAATTCTTAATTATGCATGTTGTTTTATCCGGAAAAAAGTCGGTTGGAGGTAAGTCGGTGGACTTATTATTGTTATCCAAAATGGTCAATTTCTTTTAGTTATAAAAAAGAGAAAAAAATAAGCAAATATGGGAGATACATACACATATACACAATAAAACAACAAAAACAAAAAACCACAAACTCTTTCTTCTCCACCACCATCACCGCTACCCGAGAGCACCACCACCACCAAGAGAGAAAATACTTGGTGCCATTAAGATGAAGAACAAGCTTCAAATGAAGGTTTTCAAGCTTAAAGAAGGTATAAAAATTAATTTATTGGAATTATTTTAGTATTTTTTAGTGATAAAATAATTTTGTGAAAAATTATTAAATAATTAGAATAATTGTTCTAAATAATTTTTGGACGTATATGTGTAGATTGTATGATTTTTAGAGTAATTATGTTGTGAAAAAATAATCAAAAAATGGTTTAAATGTTCTTGTTGGATACTGTTACCGGAGAGAAATGAAGAAGAAATTCAGGGTAGTCCGCGCATTGCACGGCGGCCAAATATTTTGGTAGTCGGGGATAAAACGACGGCGTATTGGGAGCGGAAGGGAAGCCGCGCCATGCGCGGCTGTAATTTTGTCCACCGCCAGGCCAAACGACGTCGTTTGGCGTAGGCAGAAGTTGAGGCCGAGCAATGTGTGGCTGGCACGGCTGGTTAATTACCAGTGTGTCCCTGCGCTTTTTCGGAAATGACCAGCGTATCGTGAAAATTACGAAAATGCCCTCAAAAATTGGTTTTTAATGAAATAAATGTTTAAAAATTATAAAAAAAAATACTAAAAATATAGAAATGATATTTGGGCATTAAATTTAATATTTTTCCAAAAATATTAAATATTTGAGATTAATATTTAAATATTTTAAATATTAATCTAGTAAGTTTTGAATTTAGAAAAATTGTTAAATGAAAGTTCGGACAACCGAATACACTAAGTTTTATCTGATGAGCCGGATTGTCCGCATAGAATGTGTTCTATATTAATTAAATTAATATAGTAGAGTGCTAATCAATTATTATTTAATTGATTTACTATAGGTTGTACGCGAAGAGTTATAGATTGATTATTTATTAATTCTGACACCGAGGCAAGTTCTTCAGTACTTGATGCTAATTGGTTGTTTGTTAATGTATATTAACTTTTGTTCAAAGGCATATAAAATTATGTGTTATGTGATCCATTGTTGATATGACTGCTATGTGCCTTCGGTGCAAATATGTGACTATATGTGAAGTTATTCAATGTCTTCTTAAAGTAATTGTTAATCTGAGTTAGATATGATGCATGTGCAATATATTGCTCTAGTAGAAGTACAATACATGATGTATGATACACACAGAAGATGTTATGTTATGTGCTACATGAAGCATGAAAGGTGTAAACTATTGAACTTGCTGAGCCGTTGTGCTCATTCCTCGCATAATATAAATTTTGCTGGTAAAAATGAAACTTCAGAAGTATTAAATCATGCTAGATATTATGTGCGACATCAAGGAAAGTTGCAATTGTAATTGATGTATATATTTTGTTTGTATATAGAAACTGGATATGGTTAAATTAGCAGAATGAGTATTTATAATTCATAAGATATATATATGTTAGATTCTGATCGGATAAATAAGGTTTAGTCATGTATTTTGTGTATTCAATGATACTTATCATGAAAGAAAAGAAAAAGTAAAGGTTGCGATCTAGGGACTAGGATCGAGATGTTAAGTTTTTAAATGTCCAAATATTTTAATTAAAAAAAAAAATTATCGAAAAATTTGGTAATTGATAATGTAAAGTTAATGAATGGATTAAATAAGGTGATTAAAGATTTATTAACGAACCAAAATTTGGACGTTAAGGAAATAATATATAATAAATATGAAATTTAAGGTAATAAGGTTTGTCGAATTTCAGGGTCGTTACAGTGTCACGTGACAATTTATTTTATTTGTCAATTTAAACGAAATATTTTAATTGATTGAATTATGTCATTTATGACAAATGGTAATTTGTAATTGGACCACAAAATTTTGAATTCTACAAATGCCCCCTGAAGACTAGTTCATGAGCGCAATTTTATGGTGAGTGAATGTGTCATGAATATCATTATATTTTTTTGGTACATACACGATTTCTCAATTATGCACATTGAGATTGCAAGGGATTGTACGAATTGTACACATTGAGATCACAAGTTATACTTATATCATATTTAAATTTTTTACGTTGATACAAATTTGCGGGTTGTACGAACTTGATCCCAAATCCATGAAAAGATCTTCATTAAAAATCAAAAAATTTATTGACTTGATGGTTGAAAGTCTTGAAGGTTTGGATCTCCAAGAAGGTTTGTAACTTCAAATATTTAAGAAGGTCTAAATAAGACTTTTGATCTTGAATCTTTAAATAGTCTTTGTCTTTGAATCTTCAAGAAGGCTTAATAGATCTTTTTAAAAACTTTGTATTTTAAAGAAAGTTTACCAAATAATAAATTGAGCAAGTTAATTTACTTAAGCTCAGTGAAATACTTATTTGAGAAAACTTATCCACAAACTTAGTGAAATTTTCAGTTCTAAATCTAGTTGAACTTGTGAAAATCAGTCACACAGTTAAAGTATAATGCACAAATGTAAGAGTAGAAAGTAAATGGACACATAAATTTTAAGTGGTTCGGAGCACAAAGATCTCCTAGTCCACTCTTCTGTACTTCTGGTAGGAAATTCACTAAGGATGCAGGTCACTAAGACCAAGGTCCATTAAGAACTGTTACAATAATGAATCGCTAAGATTCCTTCAATTCACTCAAACTTGGCACATGTCACTAAGACCAGATCATTAAGATCTCTTCAAGTCACTTAGACTTGACAAATCTGAGGTCACTAAGACCAAATCACTAAGATCTCTTCAAATAACTTAGACTTGGCAGTTCTGAGGTCACTAAGACCTATAATTTTAAGTGATGAAGTGATTTAAGAGGTGTTGCTAAGTTGGTATTTAAGTTCTCATTTTTTCATAGAACTTAATAGCATAACGAGTTGTTCTTGATCGTAGAGTAGAGCTTTAAGAACTTTGACAGCAATTCGGCTTGCAATCTTTATTTCTCGTTATTGTTGAATTGAATCCTAATGTCCTTTTACAGAAGACATTGATATTTTTTCGTTGATAAGTAACCGTTGCTTATTTAATGCCTTGATTCTTGAAGATCTTTGATTTTGATATTAAGGGATTATGTTAGCTTGTTTTAGGCGCTGCCATCACATTAGTTTTTTAAAAATGGTAATTTCGTATCTGATGCTTCTTGAACAAATAAAGGTTAGACATAACCCTTTCTGACTTTCATTTTGAACTTGGTTTGACCAGCAAATTTTTTTAAGTTCTTGTCCTTCAGATAATCCTGATGTCAGTCCACTGTCAGACTTATTATACTTTACGATTTTGTTAATTGTAAAGTTCCTTAAATCCTTTAACTTTACGAAGTACATTTACCTTGGTTTGCTCTACGAATTTCCTTTTTACTCTACGATCAACTTTGTGAAATGTAATTGAACTTAGAGTTATTTGTACAATCATCACTTTTCTCTATGAACTCGGAGTCATCTTTAAGATCTTCATTTGCCTTACAATTTCAGAGTTCACTTCACGAGCTTGTCTTGCTTTACGATCAAATTTAAACTCAATGATCCTTATTCAACTCTGCTTAGTAAGACAGATGTCAAACTTTATGATTCATGAGTAGACTCTGTGAAATTCTTTGATCTTTACAATCTTGGAGCAAGCCTTACAATCGATGTTGATCCTATAATATATAGATTCTTTAAGTTCATAAGATTCAACCTAGCAAATTTGATCTTTCTATTCTAAGTCATTGTACATCAATTTCATTATTAAGGACTTTACAAAAGCTATTGGATACAAATATACATTAACAATCAAATCATCCAAATTTGCATTTACACTAACATAGTGGATACCACATGTCCTCTTCTTTTGATAAACTGGTTGTTGCTAAATAATGCTCTACTCCTTATCTTCTTCGACTGGTTTACCTCAGATTACTTCTTACTGGAGAATTCTTGATAAGGACATCCCGATCATCTGTCATATCGAATCTGTCTCTCAGTGCTGTTGACATTATGAACTCTGATAGGTAGCACTGGTACAACTCAATAATGAATGTGACTCTGTGTTCTGAAGTAGCTCAACGATATTAAGTGACTCAACGATCTGATAATATTCAATACAACATCATTCTACGATCTTGAGTACTTTGACTTGGTTAGCATCTGTGAGCTTCTTATCCTCACTTCTTCTGCTAGAGCATTTTGTCTTTATTTTGCGGTGTTGAGCCTACTCGACAGAACTCTACGAACTCTTTATCTTTATGTTGATCTTGTGGGATGACCCTTGTTTCTTCTGGTTTATTCTCCTGCTCTGAAGTAGGTCTGATCTTTCTAATTCTGTGCTTATGCATTCTTCTTTATTAGTTCAATGCTTTGCACATGGTCTCTTCTAATCTTCTGCTTTTATCTTTTTTTTTTGTAGCTCAGTCTCCTTTGTCAATCTTCTCTTCACTAGACGATTCTGCTCTGTTCTGTACTCGACGATCTTGGGCTCTGTTCTGCACTCGACGATCTCAGAGTAATGGATCGTAAGGTTAAGCCTAAGGCATCTTACTCGATGATCCTAGCTTATTCTACGATTTCAATTGTTCTACATTTCACTCTGTGAACTGTCTGTTCTGCTGTTGCTCTGGCTCTGTTGATCTTTAGTTTAGTCTATTACATTTTCATAACTCTTTGTATTTGGATCAACCTAACAAATTTTATCCCTAATGTCCTTTTACAATATTATTCTTTTAAGGACTGTATAGAGTTTATCTTTTAGATCAATCAAACAAATTTGATCCATAATTAGTCTATCTTTTCGGTTCGAATTAACCTAACAGTTTTGATTCCTAAGTTCTTTTACAATGATTGTTCTTTTAAGAACTGTACAAAAGCAGACAACATTTACCTTTGGTCTTTTATATATCAGTTGTATTAAAATAATTGTTTTTCTCTTGTTGTTTTGTCATAATCAAATCAATATACATTAATAAAACATTACAACATTCAAATAGGCTAACACATAAATGTACTAACAATGCCAATTACCATATATGTTGTTTTAATACTTACACAAATTAATATTATTTTTTATTTTTAAGATTTCAAAATTTTACTTTAAAATCAAAATGTATTAATTTCGGAGCCGAATGGGTATTAACTTGCCCAATCTAGTAAATACCACTCATTTAAACAATAAAGTTTTCCACATGATCAAGTTGCTTGATTTATAATATTTAGTTTCGAGTAGATTCACCAGACACCAGATATCATCCATCTTCACAATTAACTGAATTAACACAAGGTCTATATTTTTCACATTTTTTAAATGGTTAGCTGCGATTTATTGCTTGGTCTGGTCGTACCTTTTCTTAATCAACATAAGATTGCCACGCAATGAACATACCCAAATATTCACGTACAGAAATGGAGCAGCTGAAATATTTTAGCCATAGGCCTCCCCTGATCCTCATTGAGAATCATACTGAACCGGATGTTTTTCGCTATGGGTGCCAATAAAAACAGAGTACTCTGTTTATTATAGTTGCAGCACTATTAGTGCTAGTATTACTAGTATAGTTGTAGCAATAGCACTAGAATTACTAGTTCTAGTACCATTAGCAATAGGACTAATAGTAGTAGTAATTTTGAGCTGATTGTGTTAAAAAAAAATCTCTCTCACACACACACTAGGATGGAGCCTGTACACTTTAGCCATAAGCATCCAATGAGCCTCAACGGGGATCAGGTTCAGGTGGATGCTGTGTGCTATTGGTGCAATAAACTAATAATACTTGGCAGCACTGTTTATACTTGCACAACAAATATTACTAATACTGAAAGTGGATGTGATGACTTCTTTTTGAACAAAACCTATGCAGAATTATCATAAAACCTTGATTTTTATAAGCACCTAGAGCACCCTTTAACCCTAAATCGACATTCACATAATACGATAGTTTGTAGTGTTGAATGGAAATGGTTCACTTATGAGTGCATCCGTTGCCACTTCAACATTTGCATGGCATCTATCTGTCTCTCAGGAGCGCGACTTTCGTCATGAAGGTCACAGCCAGCAGTCGCTAAGTTTGGTGCCTAGGCAAGCCTCATTCGAGTGTGATGCTTGTGGCGCCTTAGATAAAGATTTATCCTCTTTTTGTAACCCCTGTCCTTTTTGGATTCACAAAAGATGTGCAACTTCCTCAAGTACAATTAGCCACAGATATCACAAGGATCAACCGCTTGTTCTAACCTATTCAGTTCCAAAACGTTATCGTACTTTTGAGTTCTACTGTAGTATTTGTGCCAAGAAATTGAATCGTAGCCACAGGCTTTATTATTGTGCCGATTGCCGATATTTTGCCCATATCAAATGTGCTACACGTACATCAACAAGGATAAATCCATGTTTAAGGTGGAGATTCATAACCACCCTTTGTAAAAATTATTTGCGACTTCTTTATATTATTTAAACATATTTTTTTCTTTCTGTCATAAGTGTAGCATTTTTAAACTTTTGGTTTCAGAGATTCCGAAAATGAGAATGATGAAGCCGATGTTCTTAGTTTGATTCACCTTCCACTGCCTGATGAACCCTCATCAATGGCTGCAATAGTGCGACAATATGTCAAGGCAATCAGTCCTATAGATGATACCACAGTAGCCCTTGATCATATTAACCATTGGGCTCATAGAAATCATCCACTAGTTCTTTTTGACAAATTCAGAAGGCATGATACAAATGAGACGATGAATGAAAATAATGATCAAATGATATGTGATGGTTGCGTACGACCTATATTAACTGATCCATTCTATGGTTGTGCTCAATGTAAGTTCTATCTCCATATAATTTGTGCTGAGTTACCATTACAGATTTAATATGACTCACACAAACGACACAAGCTAGTGTGTGGTAAATATACCCAACCTACTTTTAACACTAAATGCGGATACATTTGCAATGAGATGTTCTATTTTTTGCAACCGTTGTCAATTCTACCTTGATATCAGGTGTGCTTCAATACCCGATAAGATCAAACATAAAGCTCAAATTCCCCACTTAGTGAACTTATGTTGCGTTTGGATCGAAGAAATAAAATGAGTAAAGGAATGAAATAGATAAAGAAATGAAATAGATAGTGAAATGACTCATTTCAATTAATCATTTCATTCTAATCGAAATGAGTCATTCTATACATTCTCTCAAGGAATAAAATTCATAAATTTGAGATAAATGAGAATAATTCATTCCATTTTAATAAAGCAATCAAACACATTTTTTTTTTATTCTATAAGAATGAGTCATTCTATTCCTACTTTCATTCCTTCAATCCAAACATAACTTTAGAGTCATTCAAAAGGTTTGTAAAAATGATTAAGGAAATCAATGATTTGATGGTATGTATATAAAGGTGACAACATAGTAAAATGCGGAATAAATGGGGTGATTATGATATTGTGCAAATGACACAGAATATGATAAAATGGAATAAAGAAAGGAAGAGATAGAATTAAGTCATGCAAAATAAAGAACATACTAAAAAAGAAAAATAACACATATTTAACGTAGTTTGATCCTCAATGACCGAATCCACAAAATTAACTTTAATATATTAATCTTCACGGTATAACTTTTTGCTTGTAATAGAAGTTGAAAAAACCTTTTCACACACACCAACTCAACACCCTATCTCTTAACACTCTAGGATATTACTATCTCTTGGTTGTGCTACCTCTCTTTAAACACGAGTTTATTTATAGAGTATCCGCAACTCACATTTTTCTAGTCTAATTAGGACACTCTCACATAATAACTGTACCTACTACAAATAGAACTACTTTCAAAATAATATTTTTACCAAAAATAAGATTCCTTCTCATAATAGAATTCGAGGAGTTACCTAACAAACTCTTAATTGACTTGAATCCTTAAATACTTTGATTTCATCTTTGAACTTCACACGATAGTTGTCCTTCTTGGTCTTCTCTTCATGTAATAGACTGTCCATCTAACACACAAATTAATTTTCAGTCTTCCTCCCTTGAAGAATTAATTTGTATTCCTTGAACACCTTGTACGAATCTTCTTGACCCATATATGTATATCCATGTGATGATAATTCTCCCAATAAAATTATATTCTCACCATAATCAAGAATTTTCGTAGAACCATCATGAAATTTGAAACGATCACTTTCAACGCATTCAATATTCACTCTCTCTTTATTCACTGCATTAAAATAGCCAAATCATTCATCTTCCTTCAAAGTTTCAAAACAATCTCTCTCTTTGCATATATACATAAAAGCAACAGAATTTAATACCCATCCATCTTCATTAAAATCACTTTCAGTCATTTAAACAACAACTTCTTCTACTTCACAAAGCAAATTAGAATCTTCAACTTTTTCTTTCTCCTTCAATTTTTCTTGATACTTTCTTAAACTTTTCATGTCCTTCCTCAATGTTTTTCATTTTGGATTTGACCATTCTCTCCATAATAGTAACACTCTCTTTGCTTCCGTAGCTGACAGGCTTTGCATGACTTTTCTTTGATGAAGGTTAGTTTGGGTAGTCTAGAGACTAGATCTTTAGTGACTAACTTGGACACGTTCTTGGAGTTGAGATGAGAAAGTCTTCTATATCATAACTAGCTTACATCTTCTGAAGCTTTGGCAAAGATACAAGTTGTTGCAATTAAGCTCAGCTTTGCTAGATCCACCACATAAATATTTATGTTTCTTGTCCCAAATAGCTTTATAGAATTTGTTTTCAGACATCTGACTTCACACTGGTTGTTAAGGAAAACTACTTGGTGTCCCTTGTCGCACAGCTAGTTGATGATTAACAAGTTGTGCTTCAATCCTTTAACATGAACAACTTTGTTAAATGAGACAGTGATGAGTTAAAATTATGTATTGCAAGTGCACGATGTTATTTGAAGAACGGACAAGTACAGGTCGAACCATAGATACTAGATTAATTATCAAATCCTTAATTTATATTCCAACAAATTAAAAATAAAAATGATGGATAATTAATTAATTAAATAATGTAAATTAAAAATTAATAATAAAAATTAATAATGAGAAAACTTATCTAGGAATTCGAATCCACTAAATACTAGCATAATAATTAATTTTTTCTTTTCCTTAATTAATTTCTAATTTAATTTTCCTTCCCTTTATAAATAATGATTCATATAATTAATATGGACAATCATAGATTATGAGAAATTCACAGATTAACTATAACCTATCAAAACCTCACAATTAATATAAAACCAAAACAAATTTTGTGCGAATGTCAAAATGAAGGAATAAACAATTAGACATTAATATCAGAATAGAAAGAAATATTAATATGTAATACAAAGTTTCATCATCATCCCAAGTATTAAAAATTTAGCTATCCATAGAATTCATAAAAAAGAAAAACAAAATTTAAAACTACTAATATTAATTGCATGAAATAAAATAAAACTAATGGAACAATATTAAAAATAAACTTTATTAAACTAATAAAGAATCCCTGATTACTTCCTAAAACAAAAGCTACCGAAGAAAAGAAAAGAAAATACTCCTTGACTCTAACTAAACTTCTGCCGAAACCAAAAGAAAGAAAAATAAAAATATTACCCCCTTCTCTCTAAAACAAAACTTCTATTTATAAGGAAAAAAATTGCACCCTAATCTAATTTGAAGTAACTTGGTCTCTTTTTTCCTTTTTGACTTAAACTTTTACATGGTAATCTTCCAAGAGTCATTTTATTGCACATACCTTTATTGGAATCCAAATAAAAATCAACTAAAAAACTTCTAAAACTCCTTATTCAATTCAACTTCAATTATTTATTTATTTCCTACAAAATAAAATAAAATGTATTAATTAAATAAAATATAAATATAAAATAATAAAAATGGGAATATTAAAATGCATAATAACGTGTATATCAGACGACACTATTCCCTATGGTGTCGTATCATCTGGTCTTATCAAAGTTGTCATCTCCAAATATAACAATTGGACTATCATTTTCTATGAAGCTTGATAGGAGAGCTCAGTTTCCTGTCATGTACCTTGAACATCTACTGTCTAGATACCATGTTGTGTCAGTGAAGTTATTTTCCTAGAAATACAAATCAAGCTTCATTTTTGTACCCATACTTGTTTGGGCCCGGATGAGTTAGTCCTCTTTGGAACCCATATTTATCTAATTTTGGATCTTCCAAACATAGAATAAGCATTATTATCACACATAACAACAATATGCCCATAGTTATAGTTGGTATAACATTTTGAATATTAGATGCTTGTGTTTATGAATTGAATCCTTTTCTTCCAAGATAAGTGTAGGGCAAATAAACTTTTAACCTTTCTTCTCAGCTCATACTATTTTTGTTGTCACACTACTCTACAATTTTGAGAGTTCATAAAGTGAAGGGTAACTTTACAATTGTTGCCAGGTTGGTTCGTAAAGTGAGGTTTTATTGACTCTACAATCCTTCGTGGATTGATCGTAGTGTTGGCCTTACTCAGCAGTTTCTTAAAATCTAGGCCAGTGTGAGATCTGTTGGATTTAGGAACAATAAGATCAGTAGAAAAAGTAGAGCTTTGAATAATTAGCTCTATAATTTTTTTTGATTTTACAAACACAATACTCCTATGGGAAGTAGAAACAATGTTGTTGTTCATTTCAATGCATGGGCCTACATTATGACTTGAGAGAGATTCCTCAAATCCTAAACCTGATCTGTCAAAGCTCAATCTCTGACTTGTGATTAGGAAGTCCATAAAAAATGAAGACATGTTCCAAGTGAACATTGTTTTATCTAACTCCTCAATTTTGGAGACTAGAGTAGACTCTCTAAGTGTAGACTGCTCAAGGGTAGATCTCAAGATATTATTATCAACTTCAAGTTTTAATAGAGAAGAAGTATTTTTTTTTAATTGCTTTTAACTCAAGTTGTACTCTTTTTTTTCTACTTGAACTCGAGAATGATCTTTTGAAATTACCCTAAACTGATAGGGTTAATTTATACGATATTTTTATTCTCTAATACTTAGTTTTTATATTTATTGCATGCTTAAATATTTAATTATTTAGCTTATTTTGGTTTTAATAGGTTTTATAGGATTTTAGTTAATTTATGTTAATTTAGGTAATTTTATAGTATTTTTATATTTCTTTTTATTTATGTGTTTTTATTTATTTTTAGTTTTAGGTGTTTTATTTATTATTATGTGTTTTTAGGATTTTTAGTATTTTTATATTATTTTTATTTATTTTTATATTTTATTTTGTAGGAAAAATAAAGCTTGGGGGCAAATCTGAAAAATTCGCAAAAGTCTGATGCCAAATCTGGAATTAACAGCAACTCTGGGACAAAATTGCAATTTCCGGAAATTGGGACAGCCGCGCATGGCGCGTAGAGGTAAAAGACCGGAGATCAAACGACGTCGTTTAAGTCCGAAACTGATGTCGCTCGCGCATAGCGCGGTTATTGCTGAAACAGGCACGAAACGGCGTCGTTTCAATGGACGCGGCAGTGAACAGTGCGCGCAATGCGCGGATGTTCAGAAAAAGAAAAATAAATAAATAAAACGCGCGTTGACTAAGTCAACGCCGCGTTTGGCTTGCGCGTTATTAGCAGATTTCGGGATTTTTTGCTACTTTTTGATTCCAAATTGGATTTTAATTTCAACTAGGGTTAGGAAAATAATTATTTTTCTTTTCTTTTATTTTTAATTGTAAATCCTATTAGGGTTTGGACAAGTTAGGAGGTTTATGAAGCCTATAAATAGAGGGCTTGAGATACATTGTAAGATACAACTTTTCTTAGAATAAAATTCTCTCTTCTATTCTTTAGTGTTCTCTATTATTATGAGTAGCTAAATTCTTTTTCTTGGTTTAAGTGATTGAAGCCATCAAGATTTATACACTGTGAGATCTAATTTATTTTAATTGTTCAATTTATATTTTGATTATTGAATATTCTTCTATGCTTAATTTTATGATTGATTTGTTTAATTGCTAGGAGGCCTGCTAGTTTATTATTCATATTAATCTACTGCTATTTGTGAAGCAACTAAGTTTAATAATTATTTTGCAGATCAAAAGATTATTTTATCTTAGGAAGAATATTCATCTAAATTAAATGCAAACAAGTGGCTTGTGTTGTTTAGTTCAACGATCTCTCTAATTCTTTATGCTGCTATTAAATTAAATCTTTAGCAAGTGCCGGAGGTTGTTTAATAGTAAGGGTATTTAGACCAAGTGGCGCTACTTATCTAAAATTAAGGAGAGAGGAGAAAAATTATTCCACCTGCGAGTAGTTCTTTCTACGGTGAATCTTCAAAATATTAATTGATTTATTTTTGCATCAGTGATCAGTTGTAAATTCTTGATGGTGGATACTAACTTAAACCAAGGCTTTTTCTTCTTATTTATTTATTTCATATTTATTTTAATTAGTTTTATTTAAATTATTTCTTTAATTAAAAAACCCCCCAACTTTTGTTTGCAAAAACATAAGATTAAATTAATCATTCTCTGTGGGATCGACTCTTGCTTACACTACTACATATTTATTTTTCCAAAGTAAGATTTTATTTTTGGGTGCTTGCGACATCACACCAAATTTTGGCGCCGTTGCCGGGGAATGATTTTAATTTAATTTTGTGCTTTTGTAAATATGTATCTAATTTAGTAATTTTTTTTATTTTTTAGATTTTATTTTTTTAGATTTTCATAATTTAATTTAGTTGTGCAGGTTAAGGATGGAAGTGAGGCATGATTATGTCAATGAGGTCACTATTTCTTCTCTTGAGCAACAAATTGATACCTTAACTTCTCTTGTCTATCAAATGGTTGCAGATCGTACACAACGAATGGAAGCTTGTAGGATTTGTGCGGTGGTAGGACATCCGACTAATATGTGCCCCATTCTTCGAGAGGAGTCCTATGAGCAAGTCAATATAGCAAGTGGTTTCCCTGGTCAACCCCAATGGAGATATGATCCATAGTCAAACGCGTATAATTCAAGATGGAGGGATCATTCTAATTTTGGCTATGAGAATCCACCAATGAATCCGGCTGACAATCAGAATTTTTCAAGCTATCAACAATACATGCAACCGTATTCCCAACAACAACAGGGCCAATCACTTTATTTTGATATGTCTATAGAAGATATGCTTAAATTAATGGAGGCTAACACTTTACAATTACGACAGGATAATTTGCAATTTCAACAAGACATGCAAGCACGTATTCAAGAAAATAATGCAATTATTCAACATTTGGGTACTTCAATGGGACAAACGACAATCGATCACTTGGAGGAACTAGATTCTGAAGAATTACCTTCTCAAACAATGAATAATCCAACGGAGAATACAAGTGCACAAGTGTTAAGCAGTGGTAACGATGTAGACAATCCAGAAGAGACAGTATCTCCACCGAAGCAAGAGAAAGAAAATAACATCAAAGAAGCGGAAAGTATTAATGTAGACGATGATGTTATTTTTGATGATGACATGCCTAAGGTGGAGGAAATTGTTGAGGAAACAAAGAAGGAAGAGTTGGATATTGCGATTACTAACAATTTGTTGTTAGAGAAGGAAGAAGAAGAAAATGAGCTGAAACAAGATTTGAGAGAGGCTGAAGCTCCATTAAATTCCATGCCAGTGATTTTAGATAATTATGTAGCACCTTCCATTCCATTACCTGTTACTCATAATACCTCTTTATCTTTTATTTTGCAGGATCCCATTCCGAATATAAAGACTCTCTGCAATCATCTTAAATACTTGTTCGTTGAAGAGGGAGTAAAACGTTTATGTCACGTGCAAGGGAGACTGAATCTACCGATAAAGAATGACGTAATGGATGGGGTACTCAAAATTCATGAAATAGGAGTGACGTAGTGTTTGAGCATGAAGTCAAGCCAAGGACAATAAACAAAGGCGCTGCTTG
Organism: Hedera helix; assembly: GCA_947179155.2. Classification (NCBI taxonomy): domain Eukaryota; kingdom Viridiplantae; phylum Streptophyta; class Magnoliopsida; order Apiales; family Araliaceae; genus Hedera; species Hedera helix. The sequence goes on along the minus strand of OX359280.1, from coordinate 6,998,068 downwards.
GGAGGCAACCCAAGAAAACAGACTTGCATTTCTTTTCCTTTTTCTTTTTATAGTTATTTGTGCCTTTTTCTTTGCATTTTACTTTACATTGGGGACAATGTAAATTTTAAGTGTGGGGGAAGGGATTTAGGATTTTTGTTATTATTTTTGTTAATTTTAGGTCATATATTTTTGATAATTTTAGGAAATTTTAAATTTTTTTTTAAATTTTGAATTTTGTGGGTAAATTCACTGCAAACCCTCACGAGACAAAACTCGTCCACTTGGGGTAACCTTGGGGTTTAAAGGCTTGTTGCACATGCTAAGTGTAACCGTGTTTCCTACGAAAATTGGGTAGTTTTTATTTTTATTTTTAGGATGTGTCACTTGAGCAATGAATTAATTGCATTTTAAATTCTTAGCCAATGATAAAAATTTTGGTTTTTATTTAATAAAAATTTTGGTTTTTATTTTGAATTTTGTGGGTAAATTCACTGCAAACCCTCACGAGACAAAACTCGTCCACTTGGGGTAACCTTGGGGTTTAAAGGCTTGTTGCACATGCTAAGTGTAACCGTGTTTCCTACGAAAATTGGGTAGTTTTTATTTTTATTTTTAGGATGTGTCACTTGAGCAATGAATTAATTGCATTTTAAATTCTTAGCCAATGATAAAAATTTTGGTTTTTATTTAATAACTCTTGAAAAAAGGATAAATTATTGCTTAGTTTGAATTTTTGACTTATTATTGATTATTACTTTGTTTAAGATCTTTTAAATTATGCACTTATATCCATTTGTTTGAGCTAATTTTAATTAAGAGAAAGTTTAAATGGTTAAATGCTTATGAAAGATATTTTTGAACTCTATATCTTATTTGATCATTATTTGAAGTGAAATATAAGACAAAATATAATTTGGAAGAGATGATTTAGGTAATTTTTCTAGGATTATTATTGAAAAGAAAAATCTTGTGGTGGGTTGAGATGGAGCGTAAAACGCACTCACTCATAAACACATGAAAAAGCGAGATGGAGCGTAAAACGCACTCGCTGGTGAGATGGAGCATAAAATGCACTCACCGTGGAAAAAAAAAATGAAGACAGAAAGAAAATGGGATGGAGCATAAAATGCACCCATTAAAAGAGAAAAATTGGAAAAAATATTTGAAAGAAAAAAATTGATAATCCTAGTGTGTTTCATTAATTAAAAACCTTTTGATCGTCTGATTTATATTTGTCTGTATTAGCTGAAAGTGATGAGAAAAATAAGTATATTGAGTTTTGTTGTATGTCTTTTATAAGGTAATTAATAACCTAGACTTATCTGAATTTTGGTTAGTTTGATACATGTGGATACACACACACACAAAAGATCTTGAGTAAAGTAAGATTAATAAATATGTTAAAGTTCTAGATTTTGCACGATTTTGAAATTTTCTTTGAGTTATCATTTAAAAAATCTTTGAGGCTGATGTTGAAATTTATATTGATTTGTTGCTCGAGTAAGTTTTTTGCTTATTAGTTTTATTTTTATAGTTTTTATTTTTGTTTTGCCCGAGGACGAGCAAAAAGCTAAGTGTGGGGGTATTTGATAGGGTTAATTTATACGATATTTTTATTCTCTAATACTTAGTTTTTATATTTATTGCATGCTTAAATATTTAATTATTTAGCTTATTTTGGTTTTAATAGGTTTTATAGGATTTTAGTTAATTTATGTTAATTTAGGTAATTTTATAGTATTTTTATATTTCTTTTTATTTATGTGTTTTTATTTATTTTTAGTTTTAGGTGTTTTATTTATTATTATGTGTTTTTAGGATTTTTAGTATTTTTATATTATTTTTATTTATTTTTATATTTTATTTTGTAGGAAAAATAAAGCTTGGGGGCAAATCTGAAAAATTCGCAAAAGTCTGATGCCAAATCTGGAATTAACAGCAACTCTGGGACAAAATTGCAATTTCCGGAAATTGGGACAGCCGCGCATGGCGCGTAGAGGTAAAAGACCGGAGATCAAACGACGTCGTTTAAGTCCGAAACTGATGTCGCTCGCGCATAGCGCGGTTATTGCTGAAACAGGCACGAAACGGCGTCGTTTCAATGGACGCGGCAGTGAACAGTGCGCGCAATGCGCGGATGTTCAGAAAAAGAAAAAAAAAAAATAAAACGCGCGTTGACTAAGTCAACGCCGCGTTTGGCTTGCGCGTTATTAGCAGATTTCGGGATTTTTTGTTACTTTTTGATTCCAAATTGGATTTTAATTTCAACTAGGGTTAGGAAAATAATTATTTTTCTTTTCTTTTATTTTTAATTGTAAATCCTATTAGGGTTTGGACAAGTTAGGAGGTTTATGAAGCCTATAAATAGAGGGCTTGAGATACATTGTAAGATACAACTTTTCTTAGAATAAAATTCTCTCTTCTATTCTTTAGTGTTCTCTATTATTATGAGTAGCTAAATTCTTTTTCTTGGTTTAAGTGATTGAAGCCATCAAGATTTATACACTGTGAGATCTAATTTATTTTAATTGTTCAATTTATATTTTGATTATTGAATATTCTTCTATGCTTAATTTTATGATTGATTTGTTTAATTGCTAGGAGGCCTGCTAGTTTATTATTCATATTAATCTACTGCTATTTGTGAAGCAACTAAGTTTAATAATTATTTTGCAGATCAAAAGATTATTTTATCTTAGGAAGAATATTCATCTAAATTAAATGCAAACAAGTGGCTTGTGTTGTTTAGTTCAACGATCTCTCTAATTCTTTATGCTGCTATTAAATTAAATCTTTAGCAAGTGCCGGAGGTTGTTTAATAGTAAGGGTATTTAGACCAAGTGGCGCTACTTATCTAAAATTAAGGAGAGAGGAGAAAAATTATTCCACCTGCGAGTAGTTCTTTCTACGGTGAATCTTCAAAATATTAATTGATTTATTTTTGCATCAGTGATCAGTTGTAAATTCTTGATGGTGGATATTAACTTAAACCAATGCTTTTTCTTCTTATTTATTTATTTCATATTTATTTTAATTAGTTTTATTTAAATTATTTCTTTAATTAAAAAACCCCCCAACTTTTGTTTGCAAAAACATAAGATTAAATTAATCATTCTCTGTGGGATCGACTCTTGCTTACACTACTACATATTTATTTTTCCAAAGTAAGATTTTATTTTTGGGTGCTTGCGACATCACACCATAAACCACTTCATGTATTTATGTAAATCAGTAGTTATACCATATAAAGCAGTTCTTAAGCCATGTATATTAACATTAGGAGAGTTAAAGTCAAATATCAGTGGTGATTTCCTTGGTTGCTTCCTTGGCCATAAGGCAGATATTGGCTTTGTGAGGTCCTTCATCATCACTTGACATAGAGTCTGAGTCACTTTCAGTTGCAATCCGGGAACCATTAGTAATTAGCACTCTCTCATTCTTGTGAAATTTCCTCGGGTATGTCTTATTATCCATCTGGACATATTCTTTCTTTCTTTCTTTCTTCAAATCTTCTTTGATAGGCTTACTACATTCAGCAATAAAATGACCTGACTTTTTACAGTTAAAGTACAGGTCTTTGATATAGCCTTTCTTGTCGCTGGTGTGGTTTCTAAAGTATTTTATAGTACTGCTCCTGCCTTTCTTCATAAAAATTCTCAGTCTTTTGGAAAGAACAGCAACATCTTCATTTTCATCTTCTGATCAACTTTCTTCTTCTATGGAGTCTTTGGAAGGACTTTCTACAGCCTTGAGAGCAACACCTTTATCTAGCTCATAGGTGAGAAGTTTCCATATAGTTGTTGCAGCGTCATCTTATAGACCTTCTTTGACTCTCTGATGGTAGTAGTCTTAACATCCCATTTGCTGGGTAGAACCCGCATGAACTTTATGTTGACATCATTCTTTAGGTAGGCATTGTCAAAGGCCTTTAAAGCATTGAGAAGGAAGTTGAATCTCTCATATATAGCAGTGATGTCTTCACCAGAGATATCTGAAAACATCACATATTCTTAAGTTCGGAGAGATTGCTTATTTTCTCAGACTTCATCTATTTCTTCATGCATAACAAGGAGAGATTCCCACACCTACTTTGTAGTTCTACAGTTGACCACATTTTTGAACAAATTATCTTCTAAAGCCATGAATAAGATGTTTTTAGCCCTCTTGTCAAGAGCCACCAGCTTCTTTTCATTGTCTGTCCATTATGATCTTTGCTTGACAATGACCTTGTTTGGATCTTCAATGCATGAAGCTATCTTTGTGTGAATATATGGACCATTAAGCACAGCATCGATGAGCTCATCATCTATAGCATCTATGTATGTCTGCATACGCACTTTTTGATTAGTAAATTTATCTTTATTGCACAATGGTAGTTTGTTTCCACCACCAAAGCTCAGAGCTGATTTTGTTGTGTGCCATTTGGATCAACTCAAGCAGTTAAGTTATTCAATGAGAACGTTGCTCCGATACAAACTGTTATTCCCTGATGGAACAAAGAGATCTAGAAGGGGGTTGAATAGATCTCATAGATCTTTTTAAAAACTCAGATTAAAATTACTTACCCAATAATTATCAATTAATCTGATTTAGTAAGCACAACAGAATATTGTGTTTTATAAAAACCCCCTTAAAGATTGGTTAAAGATATCAGTTCTGACTTTAGTGATATGGAATTGTGAAAATCAATCAGATGATATTGCAGTTATATATCAATTTATTGCAATTGATATAACAGTTAATGAAAGCAATAAAAGAGATAATGATTTTTAAAAGATTCGGAGCCTAAACTACTCCTAGTCATCTTTTTCATTCGACTGAGCAGAGATCATCCACTATAGGATCAGGTTACTTAGACCATGTTTCACTAAACCGATTACAATCTCACTTACAATCGGGTGACCACTCCGTCTCGACTTACAATCTCCCTTTGGAGAACTAATTCACTTAGAATCAGTTGAGCATTCTCTCTCGACTTACAACATCCCTTTAAAGAACTGATTCACTTAGAATTAGACGAGCACTCTGTCTCGGCTTTCAAAGCACTTATATATCTCTATTGTTGAGTTTGAGGTGCTGCTAAGTTGCGTTTAAGCTCATCTTCAGAATGACTTAGATGCGATGATTGATTTCTTTCCAAGGCGTAGAGTGGCTTTCTAGAAAGCGTAGAGTGGTCTTTGGATTATAAGGGATGCTTTGAGTTTTTTGACTTGTAAGCTTTATCTCATGTAAGTGCTTGATCGATCAGCAGTTTTGAAGTCTGTAGTTGAAATCTATTTATATATTTTTCTTTGAAAAATGCCTGTTTGAAAGTTACATTTGTTTTGTCTGGTATCTGCCTCAAAAGTCTTTTGATACAGACTTGCACACTGGCAGACTACTGTAAACTTTAACCTTTTAAGCGACACTTACTGCTATGAAACATCAACTCGCCTAAATAAATTAAAGCAAATTCATATCAATTTGATTTTTAAACATTCACAAATTGACTTCAAAATTAAAAATGTGTCTCTCGTGAGCATTAAGTTGCTCAATCTATTAAATATCAGTCATTGAAACAATAAAATTTTCACATGATCAGATTGCTTGCCTTATGCTAATTAGTTTCGAGTCAATTGACAGGAAACCGAACTTCATCCGTGTTCACAAGTAAGGGAATTAATACAAGTTCTATATCTGTCACATTTTTTAAATGGTTAGCTGTGATTTATTGCTTGGTCTGATCCTATCTTTTCTTAATCAACAACTAAATTCTAGTGGACTTGATCTGAAGAATACCTTCATAGCAGACTTGATAATTTACAACACATAGTCCTCCATACTCGCTCACCCAAATATTCACATACAGAAATGGAGCAGCTGAAACATTTTAGCCATGAGCATCCGCTGATCCTCACTGAGGATCATGCTGAAGCAGATTTTGTTTGCTATGGGTGCCAATAAAAACAGAGTACTCTATTTATTATAGTTGCAGCACGAGTACTACTAGTATAGAATTACTACTATTACTAGTATAGTAATTAACAAAAGGCATAAATTGAAGGAAAGAGGAAAAAAGAAACAAAACACACAATTTAAAAATAACAGAAGGAGAGAGAGATCTTGATGAAGAGGTTCAGGATGCTATTTCTTTTGGCTGCTCTGAATCTTTCTCTTGTTGAGCCACACTCCTGCTTCGTCGCAAGGGAATAAAGTGAGCTTCGGGCATCTGACTTTCTCCAAGTAAATCAATTTTGGAAATAATTCGAGCAGTTCGGTCCAATTCATCCCCAATCCAGTCAAGTACTTGAGGCGCAGGGTCTCAACGTTCCATGGCTTAACCTCCCAATCATGATATTCAGCATTGAGATCACGGAGTTGGCCACCTCTGATGTAGAGTTTTTTCAGATTTCCCAATTCGCTAGGCTTCAGCCAATGGGGAGCTGATTTCTTAGGAAAACATTGAAGGTCCAGTTTCTCCAATTGAGAAAGAACCTCCCTCTGAGAGCTCAACACTGCATGATGATTCTCTTGCTTAGCGTGCTCCGTAGGCGCATCTCCTCCGCTTTTATCTTCCTTTTTCTTTTTTGCTGCTCCATCTTCCTGACCTTTGTTGTCTTTTTCTCCCCATACTATTTTTAGCTTACGAAGCACATTGAATTTTAGGAAAGCATCTAGATCTTTAGGTTCAGGGAATTTCGACAGACCAGTGAAGATGCTTAATTTTCTGAGCTTTGTCAACCTAGTCAAGTCCTCCAGAGTACACGAGGTTTTGTCCTTCGCGTAGTCCACCACTAAAAACCCCTTGAGGACTAGGAGGTTTGCAAGTTTGGAGAGCCCTTTGGGCATGTGAGTAAGCAAGTAACATTCGGACAAGTCTAAGTGCGTCAATCTCTTGAGCAAGCCGATATCACGAGGGATTTCCTCAAGATTGTGACAAGCTCTGAGATCCAGAATGGTCAGTTTCCCCAGATACGAAAGAGAGTTAGGAAGCTTGGTTATTCTTGAAATTCCCTGAAGGCTAAGGTATCTCAGATGTATCAGATTCTTTAAGCCTTCTAAGAATTTAGTCTCCTCCACTTCAATGTGATGCCCGGCTGCGGCCTGCCACCTCCCCAAGCAAAGAACGCTGACGTTTTTCATCTTCAGCAACCATTCAGGCTTCAACTCGAGAATAGCTTCATTTACATTGAACAACATATGAAGTTTCTCCAAGTTTGGATTTTTTTCGATGTCTAACCCGTTGCCCACTAGGCATGCCCTTAAAGAAGAATCGTAGTCTTCTGTGGGGTTACCATCGACATCAAACTTGAAGAACTTAGCCTTCTCTGCCATCAATATGACTGCCCAGCGAACAAAAGGCTGCATCTTACAATTGTCAACTTCCTGAATGCGCTTGCCGTCCGCAGAGTGAATGAAGTCCTTCTTTATAAGCTCATCAAATAACTCAGCTCCCAATTGCTCCAGATCTCGTTCCTCTTGATATAGTGGGGTTATGAATCCTTCTCCAATCCACCAGTAGACCATAAGCCTCTTCTTTATTATCTCATCTTCCGGGAACACTGAAAAACACAGCAGACACAGCTTCAACTTGTTATCAAGGGCTGCATAGCATTGCTGAAAATCTTTGAATGCAGATCTATACTCATAATTTATTCTCTCTTTGAACAATTCAAGTTTCCCACGCTTATGGTTGACGCTATAGGGCTGCACGCTTTTCTTAGAATCACTGAGCTGTTGTTCCAACGCAGGCAGATCTGCAGGGCTGATCTTGAATTTGGGAGGTATGGTCAACTTCAACTTCCTGACGTGCTTCTTGAATTGGCGGAGCTCTTTCTGAATTTCTTCCATTTGTTTTTTCTGAGCCTCCTCTTTCCGCATTTCTTCAATTTGTTTTTTATGAGCCTCCTCTTTCTGTATTTCTTCAATTTGTATTTTATGAGCCGCCTCCTGATCACTTTTTGCGGTCTCAACACTCTTCTTCAAGATAGCCTCTAAGTCACTTTTAAATTTAGTGATCTTCTTCGCGGCACCAGGTATTCTCTCATGAACAATGTCTTTATAATCACTGACCGTTTTACAGGTACCTTCAATGTACTCAAGTTCCCGACTAACCAAGTTTAATAGCGCCTGAGTGCTGCCACCAGGACCGCTGTCCTTGGTGGTGATTTTCGTGGCTTTGGCTTCCGGTTGATGAGGCTGCGGATGAATTGGTACGCTGCTGTTGTTATCTGGTACTTCTTTTTGCTCATTTTGATTGGTAGAAACGACTTTGTTATCATCTTGAGCTGGATCTGGAATGATTTTGTCAGAATTGAAGGAAGAATACATGATAAGCATTCAGCAGAGATTCATGGGAGATCACCACAAGTTTAGTACTATTTCTTAATTAGGTAGGTCTAAGTATTCATTAGTAGTCTGCGTATTATACACCTCTCCAACAATTTGGGCAAGGAACAAATCTTTTCCACATATTGAAGTTAGGAATTTAACTCAAATTTCATACGTTCTTAGAAGATCTTTATTATTTTGCACCAAAAAAGGAAAAAGAAAAAGATCTCTATAATTATTAACTCAACCTTAGCATTTTTCTTGCCGTGACCTAACCGTAATCTTTCCAAGTAGCCGATGTGAGACTTAGACTCCCTCCGGCCTCCGTCATGCAGACAAAAGGAAAACTAAGTGTGAGTTTGTTGTTTTAGAAATTAAGAAATGTAAAACAAAATCAAATGAACTTCCAAATTTTGGGACAAGAGAATTATGAGTTAAACAAACCTACTAACTATAAAAAAAAAAAAAAAACCCTACTATTTTATGACTTATGGAGCATAATATTTATGGTAATGTTTATGTTATTGTTGGGATAAAATTATTTGGGATCTGGATCCAGTGTTGGCCCATATTTATTCACAGCCCGGTACAAGTGCTGGCTTATTTTTTACACACTACAATGAGTCCAGTATTGGGGTAAGCCCATTACAGTGTCCTTTGGCGGCTTGACATGTTAGGAGGTTAAAGTCCAAATTAACTTAGGATTCCAAATCATATTATAATTTCGATTTTGGGGTGATAAGAATTGACCAGTTAACATCATATTTACAATCGAACGTTTGTATATGTAAATTTGGGCCTTGAAACGGTATCGAGAGTTTATCCCAAGAAAATCAAATTTAAGGCCCCGTGATAGTGGATATTGTTATTATCAGTGCTTGAGACTATTTTGATAGCTTACATGCCCACGAGTAGTCCCAACCCTCTTGTTACGCTTAATTTCATCTTTTGGCACAAAAAATGTTTTTCAGGCAAAATGACAAAGATCTTTTAAAATTAAATCAATCTAGGTTATTATATTAACTAGATTAAAATTGGAAGAAATAGAGAACCTCAATTCTTATTTGACGAAGGGTTTGAAAACAATGTTTTTCGAAACATCACCCAAAAGAGTTTTTATTGAAACAAAAGTTGAAATGAATCTTTTCTTTAAATCAAATCCTTCGTGTATAGGTTCAAAGAGGTTCAAAAGTTGCCTTCAAAATAATGCACATTCTGCGACTTATCCTTAAGAGGCGATCCCGAGGTTATTTATGATTCGACTTAGCTTCAAACAATAATTTAGGCATCCTCCCATGACACCATTCCCTTAGGCGTGCGCGCACACACACACACACACATGTTAATATATTACTGTTCATATGATTAACAAATCTGGTTCTATCCTCAGAAGTATCTCTTGCCAAGAAGTTGGATGACCAAGGGAGGAGGCACTAGAATTGATGATTTAAAAATCCATCCAAGATGGTGGTCCACTGAAAATGGTGGTTGAAGTCTTAAGAGTATCCCTTATTAAGAAATTGGATGACCAAGGGAGAAGGCACAAGAATTGATGAACTAAAAATCCATCCATGATGGTGGTCCACTCTAAATGGTGGCCAAGTCCTCGTAGAGTACAATTGCCAAGAAATTAGACGACCCAAATGATGAGGTGCCCGATTTCAAGTCCTCGTAGATTGTACTTGTCAAGAAATTGGACGACTCAAGTGACAAGGCACACGATTTTAAGTCCTCGTAGATTGCACTTGCCAATAAATTGGATGACTAAGTGACGGGGCACTCAACTTAAGCCCTTATGAAACCCTATATGCCAATATCGACACGACCAAGGGATAAGGCACAAGAATTGATGAATTAAAAATTCACCCAAGATGGTGGTCCACTCTAAATGGTGGTCAAGTCCTCGTAGAGTACACTAGCCAAGAAATTGGACCCAAGTGACAAGGCACCTGACCTCAAGTCCTCTTAGATTACACTTGCCAAGAAATTGAATGACCAAAATGACGAGGCACCTAATTTTAAGTCCTCATAGATTGTACTTGCCAAGAAATTGGATGACCAAGTGACGGGGAAATCAACTTAAACCCTTATGAAACCTTATATGCCAAAATTGGCATAACCAATGGATAAGGCACAAGTGTTATGCTTTACTACTTAAAGCAAAGTGGAGGCACCTGACCATAAGTCATTAACCCAAAAAGTTACACTTTTAACTTTAAAGATGATGAGGCACCTGACCATAAGTCCTCAACTCGAAATGTTACACTTTTAACTTCAAAAGTGATGAGGCACCTGACCGTAAGTTCTCAACTCGAAAAGTTATACTTTCAACTTCAAAAGTGATGAGGCCCTTGATCCATCAATCCGAAAAGTTATACTTTATCTCTAAAAGTGGTGAACGTTATGCTTTTTCGTTAAAAGTAAGATTGATCATTTTGTAAACGAAAATTATGACTATCTGATTACCAATAAAATAACAAACTTTCACTTATACTTAAATGGTCTCTTATTTTAAAGTATAGATTCAAGTGTCAGTTTGTGAAAAATAAAAAAAATGTATTCTTTTGATTAAAGATTTCATTATTCTTCTTTATTATGCACATTATTGTCTTGGGTACTAATTTTAATGACTTACTATTCCATTCAAGTTAAAGATGGTCGATAAATGTTGCATAAGAAATAAACTTTACTCTGATAACCGAAATATAACATGACCTTCTAAAATAGGAAATGAAAGATTACGAAGGGCCATGATCTAAAAGGCCATGACATATCAAACTGAATAAGGGGCATAGCTAAAGCCCCAAGTTAGCAATAGAGGAATCCTGAGCCTTTGATGTCAGCATTACCTCAAGGTCTAACGAAATAGACTTGAGATCCCGAAGCTTGGTCTTCAAGATTAACTATGGCATCTTAAAGCTCCAAAAGATTTCCAGAAAGTAAGTCATTTCATACTGACATAAAGTGTGATCCGAAGGTAAGACTTTAATTTCTAGAAAATTAAAGAAGCAAGGAGATGGAACAAAATTAGAAGATACATGACAAAAGATTACATGATGCATCCTAATAGAGCCCTCCTAGGGACCAACCCTCAAGGGTTCAGATCCATAGAGGTTCTCTCTCCTAAAGGACTTTATTCTTTGAAGCTTGCAAAGATTGAACTTCAAAGAATTGTTCAAAAACTAAAGTAGGACTCAACAACTTGAAATATTGTACACATAACTCACTCAAAGCGTGACTCGCGTCCAGGGGAAAATGTGAGCCCAAGTATAAGTTAGGGTTCACATGTGACCTAAAGAATTGAATGAAAGACAAAAAAAGTCAAAAATAAATAATCAACGAACAACGGACAAACGAATAATAAATGAACGATCGAAAGGTATAAAAATCCTAGGGTTTGGCCCCCCTATAGTTTAACCCATTTGGGTTTGGCCACTAGGGTTTGGCAACCCTATGTGGTCCTGCCTTGAGATAAATTTTCAACAATGATTCCTCGATCGAACTTGATTTGAACTACCAAAACAAAATAAGAAAAATAAATCAAAAAAGAAAACAAAAATGGAGGTGCCCCCTAGGTCATCCTAGGGTTCAACCACCTAGGAGGTGCGTTGTCGTGTGTTTTCGAAAGTTATGCTTAGAAGCACTGTAATGACGAAACAAGGACAAAATATAAAAAATGAACAAAGAATGAGTGAAAACCTAAGGGACCCCTAGGACCCCCCAAGGTTTAGCCACACTAGGGGTTGGCCCCTAGGGGTTGGCCTCCTAGGGGTTGCGCCGTTACGTTTTTCGAAAAGTCGTTTCGAATAAGTTCTGAGCGGTGCAATGATGGAATAACGAACTTGAAAACCAAGAGAACTTGTGAAGGCCTAGAAGTGGCTTCCCTTTAACTCCTCCATGATAAGATACGCTTCTCATAGGATCAAGAATTAAGTGAAACAGACAAAAATTGATCAATAAAAGCCAAAACGAATTAAACAGACCGAATGAGGAGAAAAACCCTAAGGTTTGGCCCTGGGTTCGGCCCCCTAGGGTGTCCCACTCCCACTCCATTCCGAGTTTCTTTGAGATTTTTTGACGATGATGTTGAACGGCGTATTTTTTCGAATTGGGCAACAAGAACCTTGAAAAACAAGACCTAAGAAGGGCCTCCATGAGTCTCGAGACAAAAAGCTGGCAGAGGCAATTCATTTTGGAAATTGGTTGAGGGATTAGATTAGTGGCTAGAAGAACGGGACGATTTGGGCATTACCCAAGCAACTAAAGGTATTCTGGGAATTTCCCCATAACTAGGGGTATTTTTAGAATTTCCCTCGAAGCCACATGTTTGGCACATGAACCCTTGCTAGAAGATTCTATAAATAGCCCCCTCATTTCATAAGGAATGGACTTTTAAGACACCTTAAATTCTCTCCCAACCTGAGTCAATTGAGAATACTCTTGGACACTTAGAGTTAGGAATTGGATTCTTTTGAGACCCAAGATAGACTTTGGAAGTTCAGATTCCCTTCGGACCCTAAACAAACAAAAGACACTTAGACATTAATGATTACGCCGGGACCGTAAGAGTTCTGTCTTATGTTAATCGAGTAATTGTTCACCCGTTCTTCTCCCCTCTTCAATTCTTCAACCGATTTCGTACTCTTCACAGATTTCTCACCTCCTCAATCAACACGAAACCCAGAACCCTAGTAAGGTACGAAATTGCTTGCCTATACTAATCAAACAAAATTTTAAAATATATATATATATTTTCAATTTTTGCATTTTTTTATTATTAGTTTCCTAAAAAGAAGATAAATAAATAAATCAAAATATAATTAAAAAAAATGCAAAACTCCCTATTATCCTCAATGTATGGCAATGAAGAAAAAAGAATACAGAAATAAAAGAATTTTACCTCGTATAGTAGGCAAGAACCATATGAAATTACTATACAAAAGAAATATATATATATATATATATATATATATATATATATATATATAAACTTACAAATACAAGTGTAATGCCAGTTATTCTAAATAGTGTGGGTTACCAAGGTACATCAGTCGTTAACCATTAACTTTAAAAATTGTCCTACTATTTAGATTCTCAATATCAACTGTCCCATGAGGGTAAACTACCTTTAATACAAAAGGTTCATCCTATTTAGATCGCAATTTGCTAGGAAATAGATGTAGTCTAGAGTTATAGAAGAGAACTTTTTTTACCAGATGAAAATAATTTTCTTAAAAATGATTTATCATGAATCATTTTTGTTCTTTCCTTGTATATATATTTTAGCATTTTCATAAGTCTCATAATATCATCCAACTCGTCTAATTCTAATTATCTATAACTCCAGCAATGGATATATCAAAATTTAATTATTTTATGGCTCACAAAGCACGATGTTCAAGTTCAATAGGTAGGTGACAAGCTTTCTCAAATGCAAGCCGATATGGTGACTTTACATGTTAGTCTTAAAGGCAATATGATAAGTTCACAATGCATCTAACAATTTTATGGACTAGTCTTTTCTATTAGAACTTACCTTTTTTTTTAGGATTTGTTTAATTTGCCTATTTAAGACTTCTACTTGACCACTTATTTGGGAGTGATATTATGTTACAAGCTTGTGGATGATGGAATACTTTTCCAACAAAGATTCAAAGGATTGATTAAGGAAATATTTTTCGTAATCACTGTTTATGGCTCTAGGGGTACCAAAGCGATATAAAATGTTCTCTTTTAAGAATTTGACAACAATCTTATTGTCATTGTCTTGGTTAGTATAGGTTTTACCCACTTAGACACATAATCAACCGCAAGTAAAATGTATATTTCAAAAGAACTTAAAAATGGGCTCATGAAATCTAGTCCCCCACACATCAAACAACTCAATGACTAGGATGGTGTACATTGACATCATATTCCTTTTAGTGATTCTTCCTACTTATTGACACTTATTGCATTTGGCATAAAATTCTATGACATTCTTAAATAGACTAGGCTAATAGAAACTACATTGAAGAACCTTAGCAACCATCTTTTTGCCTCCACAATATCCTCCACAAACTTGGTCATGACAAAACGATAGGACACTCCTCAACTCATGGCCAGAAACACACCTCCTAATGATTTAATCAGGGCAATATTTAGAAAGATATGGGTTATCCCAATAGAAATGTTTGACCTGTGAAAGAAATTTGGACCAATCTTGTTTGGACCAATAGGAAGGAATCTCACTAGTAACTCAGTAGTTCACAATATCAACAAACTAAGGGGTAGCAGATATGGAGAAAAGTTGCTCATCTAGGAAAGACTCATCTAAAGACAAGTCAAAGTTGGACTCCATAACTAAACAGGACAAATGATCAACTACCACATTATCAGACCTTTTTTTCTCTCTTATCTCTAAGTCAAATTCTTGGAGTACTAAGCCCCAACGAATTAAACGGGTTTTTGAGTCTTTCTTGGAAAGAAGATGTCCAAGGTCAACAAGGACGGTGTAAATAATGATTTTGGACCCAATAAGATAAGACCTAAACTTTTTTAGGGCAAACACTGTAGGTAGAAGTTCTTTCTCAGTGGTGGAATAGTTCAGTTAATTATCATTCAAAGTCCTATTAGAATAGTAGATGACATGATGTATTTTGTTAATTATTTGCCCCTAGAATAGCACCAACTGCATAATTAAATGCATCACATATCAACTCAAAAGGTTAATTCTAATTAAGTGATTTGATGATAGGAGTTGAGGTCAACTCCTTTTTTGAGATGTTCAAAGGATCAGAGACATTTTTCAAAAAAATCAAATTGAGCATCGCTAGTGAGAAGATTGGTCATAGGTCTTGCGTTTTTATTGAAATTCTTTATTAATCGCCTATAAAAACCTATATGTCTTAGAAATAAGCAAATTTCTTTAATTGTCCTGGGTGGAGAAAGACTGTCAATGATGTAAATTTTTGTTTTACCTACTTCAATCCTCTTTCATATATGATATGACCAAAAATAATTTCTTTTTTAACCATGAAGTGACATTTTTTTTTAATTTAAAATTAAGTTAGTTTCCTTACATCTCCTTAGAACTAAGTCAATGTGGTGAAGGCAATTATGAAATGTAGACCCAAATATAGATAAATCATCTATGAAAATTTCTAAGAATTTTTCTATTATGTCAAAGAAAATGCTCATTATGCATTTTTAAAAGGCGATAGGGACACTACATAACCCAAAAGATAGGCAACGATAGACAAAAGTTCCATAAGGATAAGTGAATGTGTTCTTTTCTTGGTTTTTTAGGGTTATGGGAATTTAAAAGTAACTCGAATATCCATAAAGGAAACAATAATAAGCATGACAAGTTAACCTTTCTAAAATTTGGTCGATGGAAGGTAAAGGAAAATGATCCTTCCTAGTGGCAGCATTAAGTTTTTTATAGTCTATGCAAACTCTCTAACTAGATTGGACATGCGTGAGAACTAAATCATTATCTTTATTGTGAATCACAATTAAGCCAAGTTTTTTAGGTACCACCTGAACAGAACTTGCCAAAGAACTATTAAAAATGGGATAGTTGTTTCCATTATCTAGATACTTAAGAATTTCTTTTCTAACAACCTCTTTTATAACTGGATTCAACCGCCTTTGAGGATCTCTCACTGGTTTAACATCATCTACTAAGTGAATCATATGTTGGACAATGGTTGGACTGATTCCTTTAATATGTTCCATCATATGCCTTCCTTATTTTCTCTAAGGATGGTCAATATCTCTTCCTCTTACAGGTTTGTCAAATCAGAAGCAATAATCATAGAAAGAGTTGTAAAGGGACCTAGATATGCATATTTAGATTATTAGGCAAAAGTTTTAGTTGTAACTCTGGTGGACTACTTTTCAAGATGTTCTGAAGACTATAAAATTTTCTCCGCTACAGGTTCCCATTTAGAGTAAAACATTGGTGTGGTGGACTATAACACTTCATTAACCTCATTTAGATATTCTGCCTCATTTTGATTTTGACTACAATGATTTAGACAAAAATTAAGAATTTCATCTTCACTCTTAAGTTCATTTTTAGCTATGTCCTAGATCATGTTTATTTCTACGAGCTTGTCAAAAAAATCACTTGGTTGTTTGCCCATATTAAGCACATTCAAATCAATTGTCATGTTCCCAAAAATTAATTTATTAGTCCATTCCTACAATTGATTAGAGGTTGTTGTAGGTTGAGTTTGCAATAGGTTGAGTTTCAAGGACGACAAAGTCAACAGGGAATAAAAAATCACCAACCTTAATGAATACATCCTCAACTATTTCTTTGAAAATTTAACAGAACAGTCAACTAGTTAGAGTGCAACACTTGTCTTTTTTAACTCCCCTAAGCCCAAGGTTTGGTGTATAGAAAATGGAAGAAGGTTCGCACTAGCTCCTAAATCAAGTAAAGCTTTTTCAATAAGGGTGTAACCTATTATGCATGAAATAGTAGGATAGTTGATGTCCTTATACTTCATAGAAACTTAGCATGACAGGATAGAACTAATGTAACTATTAGAAAAGTTTTCTTAGGAACGTGAGTAATTCTTTTATGAGTGCACAAATATTTTAGACATTTAGCATATTAGAGAACTTGTTAAATGACATCTAAAAGAGGGATATTGATATTCACTTGATTGAACACTTTTAGAATTTTGGCTAACTAGACTAACTACTTTTTTTAAACAAGTTTTTAAGGGAGTGGGGCTTTTGGTTTAAACACTTTTTCATTTGACTCGGTAGATGTTGTTTAATCATTCTTTAGCACAAGCCTAGAAGATGGGCCTACTAACTCAAAGTTGTGGACTTTTCAGGTTGAGCCAACTTTAAAAATGAATTATTAAATTCAACATTTAAAATTTTCTCTTCTTCGATATCAATGCCAGTATGATTGTTAAAATAATTTTTAAACCTTAGAGAGCTAAATTACAAAATTCACATGATTGACTTAGTTATTTTCAAGTGAATTAACCTTTTGATTTGGGATTGAAAATTTTGGATTGATCTCAAACTGACTAGTAAACCTACCATTCTCTCTCTCTCTTTCACTAACTGCGATGGTCAATTAACTCATTTAGATTTCTAGGTGTGATATGGCTTGATTAGTGTTTTGCATTAAATTAATTTAAGATTTCATTAAAGTTTACATACTCTTCTCTAATGTATTGAATCTTTTCTCACTTTTATTATAAAAAAAATCCCGATGGATATATTGGGGTACTGAATTTGAATTTTGATATGGACTAGGATTCGACTTTTGGTACAGTTGAGAAGCTTGATTGAGAGACTGATTGACCTAGTTTGACAGGTTATATAGGTAGGGACCTTGATTCTATGCAAAATTAGGATGATTTTCTCCAACCAAAATTATAAGTGGGTGCTAGCAAGTCATTCCTAAGTCTTTAGAACATTTCATGGACTTGGCCAAATTCCTCATGCTGGGCCCTGACTCTAAGATATTCCTCTATCATATCACTTGGTGAATTACACTTTAGGCACAAAGGTGTTGATGTTGAGACTTGGTTAACATGGGACGATCCCCTAGTTTCTAAGGCTTCAAAGTATTTTCAATACACCGGCTAACTTAGCTTTGGTTGATATTGAATTGTCAAGTGTAAGTACAACTCTAGATGAGCTAAGTTTATCGTTTTCTCGAGTGGTTTTTCATTGCATGTTTTTTTTACTAGGTCTTCTAAAAATTCTCAAGCCTTTTCATCATCTTTTTTCATAAAATTCCCTTGACACATGGACTCTAACAATGTTTTACTGGGATAGTCTAAATCTTCGTAGGCAATTTGGCATAATCTCTATTTCTCAATTCTATGGTATGGACATTAGGATAACAAATTTTTAAATTTATAAAAATATTTTCAAAATAACTCTTTTTCAAGTTGGGAAAATTGATAAATTATAGCCTAATATTAACAGTTTTGTGATTTGAAAAATATCTTTTTAGAAATATGACAACAAATCACTCCCAGGTAGTGATGAAATTATTTGGTAGGCTATATAACCTCTTTTTAGCATTATCTTTTAAAGCAAATGTAATAAATCTTAGCCTAATTGAGTCTTCAGACAATTGTTGAATTTTCATTAAAGCACAGACTTTCACAAATTGTTGAATGAACAAGTATGGATCTTCTATCTCAATAAACATAGGTAAAATATTTATAAAACGAGGTTTAAGCTCAAAATTATTACTATTTACCAGTGGTGTACTAATACATGAAGGTTGGGCAGAATGGGCAGGGTAGCATTGATCCCTTAAAGCTACGATTTGTGGGACCTTCATATTTTTTGAAATGGGATCTTTCAAAGTGGTCTCTGAAAATTTAAGTTTTCTCACTAATCGGGATTTCTTGTCCTTAACCCACACCTTTTGCATACATAACTAAACAAATAAGTAGATAAGCACACAAAAATATATAATAATAATAATAATAATAATAATAATAATAATAATAATAATAGAAAAAATAAAATATCTCACTTCTAAGGTCAACCTAAATAAAATCTAAACACATCCTAATTGTTCCAAGTTAGACCTTAAGGGCTATAAAATTCGAAAATAATCACATTACTAGCCAAGTAAATGTAAGAACATGGTGAAAGTCACTCTTTGGATACAGTGACTAATAAAATAATCACACGTTCTCAAGGCGTTTGCCTTTTGAACCACTTACTTATACACTAGTAGTTTGATTAATCTACTATTTGACTTCCTCTCAGAGTCCCTTATCCTAATCGAGCTCGAAATTCCTATAGACCAATGTCTACTTGATTTTATTAAAGTCGGGTTATGCAAAATAAAAGTTGGGTTATTTGTCGACCAAGGAAGGGTGATGAAATTCCCTTTTTATCTTGTTATAGGTTTATACCCTTAAAATTAAATTACAAATGATAATGCACAAAAAAAATAAAAAGTTACAAACAAATAAACTGTTCTAAAATTATGTGAATGAATGAGAAATTGGACGTACCTCTTTCCTCCAATAATCACCATAGTTTATATTTAACAAAAATAAATAATAAAAATAAAAACATAAACAAGATGTGCTCTACGTAAGTGAATGCATGGATGCAACAATTAGTTTTCTAATTAACAATAAAAAAAAATTAAACTACTATTTTTTCAATTTTTTTAAAAAAAATAGAGATATAAAGTAGTAGGAAAAGCATAACAACAAAAAATTTATCTTTTCACATCTTTGACCCGCTTCGATAATCTTGAAAAATAAAAAATAATAATAGAACTAAAAACTAATTCAAAGAAATAAAAAATTAATTCTAGTCCTCAACAATAGCACCAAAAACTTGATGTGATAAAAATTAGTAACTGTAAGTGCACAATGTCTATTATAAATTTACCAAATACAGGTCGAAGCACAAAGATTAGAATAATTTTAAAATTCCTTAATTTATATTTAAGAAAAATTAGAAATAAAAATAGTGGAGATTATTAATTAATTAAATAATGCAAACTAATAATTAATAATGAAAACTATTTATAAGGAAAAACTACCTAAGAATCTGAATTCACTAAGTACTAACATAACAAATAATTTTTTATTTTTTGAATTAATTCTTAATTTTATTTTCCCTTTCCTTTAAAAAAAATAACAAGTCTTATATTTAATGTGAATAAGCACAGATTATGAAAAATACACAGATTAATAATAATCTAGCAAAACTTCTTAATTAAAATAAGAATCATAAGCAAATTTTACGCAAAGGTAAAAATGAAGGCGAAAACAATTAAACAATGAAGCACTAATTTCGAACGAAAAGAAACTATTAATTATAAAATACCTAATTTCATTATCATCCTAAATATTAAAAATTTAGTTATCCATTCAATATAAAATAAAAACAAATAAGATTAGTACTTCTAACAATTGCATGAAAAAAAACTAAAAAAAATAATTTACTAAACAAGTAGCTAGAAGACTAAACTAACTCATATTATTAAAAACAAACTAATGCATGTGACAGTAAGTAAAGCTAATTCCTATTCTGTTAATGTAAAGTGTAAGCATGAGTATGACATATGTCAAAAAAATATAAAAATATAAAAACTAAACTTGATATTCAGTAATCGTGCCGGAATATATTAATATACAAACTAAAGTAACGTCATTGATACTTCACGGTGCAAGACTTGGTAAAGAAAAACAAGGCTATCAAACATTCTGATATATACTCCCTCCTTGTCCAGCCGCAGCCGGATATGAAGGCAAAAGAAAATACTTCCTCCTTCTCTACAAGAACGATTAAAGTTATAATTTTTTTAATTCATATATATATATATATATATATATATATATATATATATATATATAAAAATTTCTCCAACGAACCAAAAAAAATAAACAAAGACGAACCGGCTATAACGACAGTTCGTCAGTCGCTAAATCACAGAAAGCCGACGTCTTTGAGCTATGACGAACCGTCGCCATAGCTACGACATCGACTTTCTATGCTATAGCGACGGATAAAACTGTCGTTATAACCGGTTTGTTAACGAACCGGTTTGTTGAAGAGCTGGACTCTATATATATATATATATATATATATATATATATAGTGGAGTCCATTAAAAAAAATTTACTCACTTTCCTCTATTTTTAATTTTCTTAATATGTGTCAAGTTAGTTTGCTCATTTTTTTTAGGGCAAAGGGGTTATAAAAATCACCACCCCTCTTTCCAAAATACAAGTCCTTATTTTTAAAAAGAAATTATTGGTGTCGCCTAATCTAGATTCAATGAGCTTGGTCTCTTTTTCTTTCTTTTTATTTTTTTTTTACTTCAACTTTTACACAATAATTTTGTAAAGAGAATTGATATTTTCACAAATTAATTTGATATTTTTATAATATCAAATATAACTCACTTGTAAAAATATCAAGTTATCTTATGAAAATATCAATCCTCTATTATAATTTTTTTTTCCTCTTTTAAAACCTGGAATATAAAAACTAACTCTTCACCATTTCTTTCTTTCCAACAGTACCATCGAAACAACATCATCAGTAAAATTAGATGTATTTTTTAATTTTTTAATACCAAACAAAACGCCATCATCAATAAAATTCGATGTATTTTTAATTTTCTTTTTCACTTAGATTTTTCTAGTTCCAAACAGAACATGCATGAGCTAAACCCTCCCATGCATGCCTCTCAGTGTTCCATTTTTAACATCACTTGGTTAGTATGACTTGAGATGATGCAGCATTTAGCTGTAAGAATTTAGGCCATGAGACCAAATTTTTGGAATAATTCTTTTCTCCCTTGCCTTCTTTATAACAAACTAAATTTATTTTATTACTTTGACCAAAATCAAATAACTTTTTATTTATTAATTGGAACATCAAAAATACACATGAGCAACACTAATACTCCGCAAAAAATGACTTAATTTGATTTTTTTTCAGTCAAATAGACCGGCCAATTATGTAATCAAAATATATACTATTTTTTTATAAATATAAGGGGAGAAACTATAACCATAAAAAACTATATCAAATTTATTGTCAATTCCAATTTTCAGCTTTAAAAATATAAATAAACATGTTTGTTGCATAATTCTAAAATTGGGCAACTTGACCATAAAAATCAAATTAAGCGAGGTTTTTGGAGAGATTGAGTGTTTTTTAGATAATTTATAATATTCATTGTTATATTATTATTTAAAATTAAAAGAATTTATGTTAATTTTAAGTTTAAGAATCTCTTCACTGGACTTTAAAAATTCAACAATTATCAAATAATATAGAATGGATGAAATTATTCCGTACAAAGAAAAGTTGTATTTTAGAGGGTATTGCAAATAAATTGCTGCTCTTGTGTAGTTCTTTCTATGTCTCACTAAAAATATATTATTTGTAAAATTTATGAATATTAAAAATTTATTTATTTTATATACGTTCTTAAATTAATTTAGTAATTTAATAAAATACTCTTTCTGTCTTAAGATAAAAATCTTTTATTGACTTTTGGGGTCAAAATGATTATTTTTTAAATTAACAATTAAATATATATATTTAGATTTTTTTTAAAAATAAACATTGAGATTAGTACTAAATTGTATGTAATTTATCGGATTTTTATATATATATATAAAATAATAATAATAAAATATATTAATTTAAAAAATGATCAATTTTACTATAAAAATTAATTAAAAAAATTTATCTTGAAACGAAATAAATAATAAAATTATGATATAAATTTGACGATGGTGTGTCATTTGAAACAAAAGGTACAATTTTCTTCTAAGCGAAATCTATTGGACAAACTACATCCACCTGAAACCATAATAGTCCCACGAAGGCACAAAATACAAATAAAGCCCCCCCCCCCCCCCCCCCCCCCCCCCCCCCCCATATTATTCCACCACCCAAACTCGAACTCAAACCCTGCCCCGCCTTTTATGGATTAAGATTTTTATTATTATTTATAAATCTTTCACTTTATCACAATACAAATATATTTTTAACAATAAATATTATTATATTAATAAATAAAATATTTTTATCACTAAATATATAATGCGAGAAATTTGATGAAAGATATAATATAATAAAAGAGATCAACACTATAATATTCCAAATTTAATACTTTAATTTAATTTTAATAAAAATATAGTAATAATAAAATAATAACTCAATTAATAAATAATAATAATTTAATATTTAAAAATATCTTCGATTTTACCGAAAACATCTCTCCTCTATTGCTTTAATCTATCTTTTGTCCTCACTACCCCAACTATATACACACATCTATAGATATACAGAGACATAAAACTCTCATCATATAAAATCCAAAGCATTTCAAAACTATCCAAAACTTGTTTTTCTCTCTCCTCTCTCTCTCGCTATATATATATCATCTTCTTTGTTGCAACTGTAGTTGCTAACAAAGACGTTGCAATTGTTCTTTGTCGTGGCCTTTTCTGCAGTGCCTTTGACTCTTTACATTCCTCCTCTCAGAAACTTCAATCTCTTTGTGGACTCCATGGAAGAACTATTCAGGATGTCAAGTGTGTATACCAAGACCCTGTACCCGCGTGTACGCTGTATACCAACACCGTGTAGTTTGAATTTTTATTCTCTTTTTGGTTGTTATAATTTGAAGATGAAAGATGTTGCACCTGATTTCAGCAAGTTTTTTTTTTTTTCTAAGGTTGTAATTTTTATAATTTTTTTTTGTTTTTTTCAATTTAATTATGTAGGTCTTAGTTGCGGGATCATGCTCTGACAATTGATGTAAGTGGAGGGTACTATTTCAAATCTATACAAGGGTTATATATTGTTAGAATTTAAAATTAATGGCACAACAATCTCACGGTTGAAAAAACGAACAAATAAGAATATGCGATATACTATGTTCATTAATTTGATTAGTTTTACTTATTTAATATATTTATTAGATATTTTACATTTTATAATAATTTAATAATATTTTATACTAAAAAAAAGGTATAAGCCAATCCGACCATGTACAAATAAAGGTAGCAGCTTTCTTCCGTTATTTTCTTATTTGTGTTTGGTAGTTGCTATTGGCAGAAAAAAAATTGACGGTGTTAGAACAAATACACATTTAATAATAATTTCATAATTATTCTAACAACATTTTAAATTTTAAGTTATTATATTTATTGCTCCGACAACATTATTACCCTGTTTTTTTAATGTTTATGGAATAGATTATGGAATTTGAATGATTAACTCTTCAAGAATTTTAAATGTTGGGTTTTTTATATCTTATTTAATGGAAAAGATTGCCAATTTTTGGTTCTAAATGTTGTTACAAAGAGTCACAAGTTGTAGCAAGAATTGGCAGTTTTAAATTTGGCTCAAAAGAAGAGAAAAGGGGGTGGAATTGGAAAGAATTCAAACATTGGAAAGGTTGAAAAAAAACATCCTAGGAGAAAAGAAGATTTATGTCGCTAGTATGGTTCCATACTAGTGGGGTTTGGATTCTTTCCTAGATAAAGAATTGGTAAGAACTCGAACACTAGATATAAGGCAGAGAAAAACATGTAAATAAGATCCCCTGCGAGTAAGGAAGATCCTAGTTATATATCTATTGATTCTTTCCTATTTAAGAGCTCCCAAACTGGCAATTGATTAATGTCCATCTAATTTGGATAACTTCAAAGCACATAAAATTGGAAGGTGAATGCTTTGTATGTTGCCAAATCTATGATAATACCGTGGAACTCTAAGAGGTAAGTGGGACGAATCATAATTTCTACTTATTTCATATATATACACATACGACATATTTACTATCGACATAAATTTGTAATCAGGACCAGAACCGTTTTCTAAGAGTGCAATGTTATAAATACCGACATAAATTTGTCAACATAGGTAGCAAAGTAAAACTCAAATCCTGAAGTTCTCTAGTTTTTACCCAAAAATTACGGATGCACGAGAAGAAAGCAAGTCAAATACTTATTCCGAATAATATTTTCAGGAACATCTCGAGGTATAAATTGTAGCATTCTTTTATTCACGAATATTTGTTTGGAGTACAATAACTCAAATTGCAGTTACAGTTTAATTTTCCTCAATCCCACATGAACCAGGACTAGACAAAGATGAAGTTATAGAACATTTTATGAATAATAGGAAGTACCAAATAAAAAACGAAAGAATGAATGAATGAGTGACTATTGATTTCTTTCTTACTATGTGAGTGTAGTCTTTCAGCCAGAAAGTTGGCAAGGCTTTAAGAACCAAAAAACATCCAAGGTCCTTGCTGCTTCTCTTTCATGAGTGGCGTCCTTATTGCTCTTTTCTAGCTCTTGAAGTATTCCCCTCTCCTACATAATTAGACCATCATTCATCCATCATTCATCATATCGATATCCATCAAGTATAAAGATGACATAAATTGGTATGAAATAGACTGAAAAATCTATCCTTTGGTTACTTCAAGTTGAAGCCAAAAAAGTGTTCCATTTTGTATTTATGGGATCATAAACTGGGTAACTCGCCATGGCAATTCCTGAGATCTGTTTGCCTCTCAATTGACAGACAATGTAATAATCCAAAATGCTAAAGAGTACAACATGATGTTTGAAGTTGGACAGAAATTATAGTGAGAAAATTGTTACACCTCTGAACTCATCATGAAAACAGATTATAGATCATGTAAGTAGAAACATACATGTACCTGAGGTCTGGCCCTGAAAGCCTTTGGTGTTGTGGCTTTTATGGCTCCACATTGAGCTGAAAAACATTGAGGAGAAGGAGGATAAGTCCGGATTTGGGATAAGTTCACTTCCTTGCGCCCTATATTCTTCACATCCAAACAGATGGGGGTGTTCTCTGCTTCATCATTTCTTCTGCACGATAATTACCAGAAAGTAAGTAACAAATACCATAACCATAAACTATGTAGATTGAATTTGTTCTGCACTTAAATCGGTTAAAATGTTTATGATCTGTCCAGTTCTCTACCTCAGTTATTAATACCACTCGATTTTATACCAAACAGCCCAAACAGCAATATGGATATGGATTATCCATGTTCCATCCATTTGCACTGCATTTTTTATCATACATCTCACGGTACTAAATAAAAGCGATAAGAAGCAAATCAATGAACTGTTCTATACTTCTATTATACCATCAATGTTTTCCTACAGAGGATTCATCACAACCTACAATGGGTATATCAACAACCTCTAGCTCAAGTGGTATCAGACCTTCTCCTTGTATGGGCTTATGTGTCAGATCAACACTAGTGGGCATCAGATCAACACTAGTGGGCATCAGATATACACCTAATAAGGCTATGGGCTTATGTGTCAGATCAACACTAGAGGGAGCAGTCACTGATTTGGCCCTCATTTTCGGCAATAATTTGCTAGTCTCCTTTGAAGGCACTATTCTATGGCCAATATGGCAACTCGTCCGTGTTCATTGAACATGGAAAAGAAGCACATTTTCAAGTGCAAATTCATCTTCTTGAAGATTCTTTCTATCAATGTTGTGTCCATGTGGGTGTGTATTTTCTCTGGCCATTATGGCCTTAGAGAACTTGTCCATGTTCTTTGACCATGGAAAGCAAGCACATTTTCTAGTTCAAATTCATCTTCTTGAAGATTCTATCAATATTATGTCCATGTGGTGCAAGTGTAATTGTGTATCAGTGTATGAATAAATGAACACACACACAATCACAGATATATATATATATATATATATATATATATATATATATATATATATATATATATATATATATAGAGAGAGAGAGAGAGAGAGAGAGAGAGAGAGAGAGAGAGAGAGAGAGAGTTACTTTTTCCTCCTTAGCTTTTCCTTGACATTGCTTTTCTCCACAGCTTCATATTTCTCCTTGCTCACCACCTCAAGCAATGGCTTCCTCTCATCCAACACCCTTGAATTATTATCTGCACATTCCTTCACCTCCAGTTTGTTTGTAGCCACCGGACTCCTCTTTCCACTCTCTCTCTCCACATTCTCCCTCTCTTTTGCCTTCAAGGTCAATCTCTTCAATTCAGTGCAAAAATCCGTTATCTGGCAAGCAAAAACCATGTCAATACTCTAAGCAAAAAATAACCAACAGATGGGCTCGTGCATGACAAACTAACCGAATAAACATAAGCATCGTTAACTCAGGTCAACTGCCAAAATAAGACTAAGCATGCTCATTGATTTTACTTGACAGGCACATGGCAAAACAATTCATATCATTGGCTATTTAACAAAACAAGACTCACAACTTAAGCCTGCATATAATAACCTATAATAAGCATGCTAGAGCATCAATAAACATAAAACATGACAAAACTATTCAGGTACTACTAAAAACAAGAACAGATAAACATTTAAAACAAACTTCAACATCCCCCAAACTCCAACATTGCACATCCCCAAATGATCATGTATCTGCGTCTTTGTCAGGAGAATTCAGAGGGTAATCTGGAATTACTGGCGGGTTTGAAAACTGCAATGGGTTCGGACCTGTGTTCAGCCCCGTACGCGTGAACATCTCAGCCAAAGTTGTTGTGAAACTGGCGTTAAACTGCATCATGGAGTTGACTTGCTAAGATACATAGCTAATTTGACGAGAATTACGGCGGGACGACGGGATTCCCTTCTCAAGCGCTGCTCTCTGTAGCTAAAAACTCTAATGATGGCTGGTTTGCAGCGTCGTCCTCCGGCTCATCCGCAAAGAACTCCTTTGTGTCTGGAGACGCGCCTCCAAAATAAATCCGACTACGCTCAGATTGGCTAGAGTGCCATCCCACTGGTTATATAGTGACTTATCAGCCAAGAGTCAATTGGGATCTTTGGTTGTTAGAGAGGCTCATCATTAGACCAACCCACTCTAGCATCTCTACACAGTCCACAAATCTGGTGAACTCCCACATGGAGGGTGTGCTTGATGGAACTTAATTACTCTCCCCACATTAATGCTCTTACGATTGACCAAACAGTACAATAGCACGGCCTTTGTTCTGATCACATCACTGACATGTGTGGTGGGCAATAGCTTGGCACAAATGAAATAGACCGCCTTGTAGTACTTGCTTAGAAACCAATGCAAAAAGAGTCGTGGCACCCCATCCTTAAGAGTTCACTCAGCATCTGGCTGACACAAGCCTTTAAGTACTTCATTCAGATTAAGATACTCTATTTTATAAGTAGTGTATTTATTGGTCTTCTTCTTCCAGATTAACAAGATTATAATAAGCATTAATTTGCTCTAACTCCAAAGCGGACATCCACTCCACGAATTCAACATTAGCATTTGCATAAAACTCCTTGATAATGAAAATTATAGTAGACTCGGGTTGTGCAGTGAAAGTACCCAATTCTTGGCAACGATAATGTCATACAAGTGGCCATCAGTCATATTAGGAATGAGGCCACACTCCAGGATGATAGTTGCCAAGAATTGGGGAACTTTCACTACACAACCTGAGCGTGCTAGAATTTCCATTGTCAAGGAGTTTTATGCAAATGCTAATGAAGATGACAATGTGGTTCGAATTCGTGGAGTGGATGTCCACTTTGGATTTGAGCAAATTAATGCTTATTATAATCTTGCCAGGAAGAAGAAGACCAATACACTACTTATAAAACAGAGTACCTTAATCTGAATGAAGTACTTAGAGGCCGACAAGGCGTGGTACTACTTCATTTGTGCCAAGCTGTTGCCCACCACACATGTCAGTGATGCCCACCACACATGTCAGTGATGTGAGCATTAATGTGAGGAGAGTAATTCTAAGTTCCATCAAGCACACTCTCCATGGAGGTTCACCAGGTGGGGTTGCCCTCATTGATTTGTGGACTGTGCAGAGATGTTGGAGTAGTTTGGTCTGATAATAAGCTTTTCCAACAACCAAAGATCCTGATTGACTCTCGGCTGATAACTCACTATAACCAGTGGGATGGCACTCCAGCCAATCCGAGCGGAGCCGGATTTATTTTGTAGGCTTAGTACACAGAGGAGCTCTTTGCGGATGAGCCGGAGGATGACGCTGTAAACCAACCATCATTAGAGTTCTTAGCTATAAAGAACGGCGCTTGAGAAGGGAATCTCGCTGTCATTCTCATCAAATTAGCTATGTATATCAGCAAATCAACTTAATGATGCAGTTCAATGTCAGTTTCACAACAACTTTGGCTGAGATGTTCACGCGTACGGGGCTGAACATGGGGTCCGAACCCACTGCAGTTTCCAAACCCGCCAGTAATTCCAGATTTTCCTCCGGATTCTCCTGACGAAGACACAGATGCATGATCATTTTTAGGGGAGTCCTCTGTTTTAAATTTCATCATCTATTCAATGAGGGCAGTGCAATGTTGAAGCTTGCGGGATGTTGAAGTTTGTTTTAACTATTTATTTGTTCTTGTCTTTAGCGGTACTTGAGTAGTTTTGTCATGTTTTATGTTTATAGATGCTTAGAGTGGTTTATCCAGACTTGAGTTGTGAGTCTTGTTTTGTTAAATAGCCAATGATATGAATTTTTTTGTCGTGTGCTTGTCAAGTAAAATCAATGAGCATACTTAGTCTTTATTTTAGAGTTGACCTGAGTTAACGATACTTATGATTCATTTAGTTCGTCATGCACGAACCCATCTGTTGGTTAATTTTTTGTTTAGAGTACTGACATGGTTTTTGCTTGTGGGTTAAGTTTGAAAAATGCTAAAAGCCTTATTTGATCATCTTCTGCACTAAGTTAGGCTTGTGTATAAGTTTGGGGGATCTTGAATATGTATAGTTTTAAAAAAATAAAATAAATAAAATTTGAAAAAACTTACCACCGGACTCTTCTTTGAACTCTCTCGCTCCACATTCTCCCTCTCTTTTGCCCTCAAGGCCAATCTCTTCAATTCAGTGCAAAAATCCGTTATCTGGTTCAATATATCCCTTCCTGCAAACAGATTCCGTGCTGATAGGGTACGTTTCAGTTTCGGTGTCTCTTCCTTATTCGAGAAACTATCAACCTGTTTCTTGTTCTCAATGCTTGATTTGATTGCTTCCTTCATGAATTTAGCTTTGTGATTTGGAGGGGTTGACAAATTTGGGTTCTGATTCTCACCATCTTCTACCAATCTATCAAATTTAGATTCTTTGTCTAGTGATATTGAAGGTTGAGGTAGGCCTCTTTTCTTCAATGCTGCATCTCTGAATGCCAAATGGGGATTAAATTATAGCTTAGATTTGCTAAATTGAATTAAATTTCTTAATTAGAAGTAGAGTTCGAACTTGTACCTTCGGTTTCGATCACCAAATGGAAGAATCTCAGAAACGATAGCTGACCTTTGAATCTTCTCAAAAAAGAATAATCAAGAATATTAGAAAATTAAAAAATTAAAAATAAAAATAAAAATAAACCTTTCCAACCCTTGGTTGTTAAGGAACTGTAAAGAAAGGGCGCAAAAAGAATCTTGAAACATGAACATGTTATTATGTTAAAACCACCAGAATGATCAATTACAAACATGAAAATTAAAAATCATCCATTTGGTAAAGAAAACGAATCTTAGATTAATTTATAAACATGTGTTGATTCTCTAATTGAATACAGCTCCAATTCGAAACCCTATAATCAAATTTTTTTTTATGGGTACTGAGACTATGACACTGGAAGTCTGAAATTTGATGTAATTCTGTAATTCCCACATTTTCTAGGAAACCAATCCCTATAATTACAATTTCTTAATGGGTACTTAAAATATGACACTGACAATCTGAAATTTAATTTAATGTGATTCTGTGATTCACATTTTCAATAAAATGTACGGAAAATCAAGAAAACAGAAAAAGCTCAAGAATTGAACCTTTGAAGTGGGTGTCACTTTAAGAAAATCGTCAATTGTCTTGGGATGATTGCAATCTGAATCAAAATACCAAAAGAAACATCAATTAACACAATACCCATTTACAATTATGAATTTTTCTACATACAACTATACACACACACATACATACATATATATATATATATATATATATATATATATATATATATATATATATATATATATATATATATATATTACTTTACCAGGTTGGCAGAACCAAGCTTCATCATTAACAGATTCATCTGGAGCAGAGAAATCGACCCATTGAGGAGCATTAATATTCTCCAAATTATCATCTTTCACAAAAATGGAGTCTTTCCAGTCAATTACAGCTACCTCCATTTCTGAGAAGGCTAAAAAAAGAGAGAAGGGAGAGAAATAAACAGAGATTTTGAAATTGAAAAAATTGTTATTTGTTTTAGAGAGAGAAAAGGGTATATCAATATACCTTATTATCTGATTTCGGACCTATAAACAGAATGATGGAACAGTGTGTGAGAGAGAGGAGAAGGGTTAACCGGGGCAGAGCTGAGAGTGAACCGTTGGGGAAGAAGGGGTTTGTGTTATTTATTTTACGACCGTTGGGGTAAGAGATATTAATTAATTTTGTGTATTTTATTTAGAAAAAATATAGGTGCATAATTTATTTTAATTATAAAAAATAAGATTTAATATAAAAATTTATATTTAAATTTTTAATTTTAATAATTAAAATAAATATAATATTTAATTTTATCGTTGGATATTTTATATATAGTATTGTACTTTTATTTATGTTGGGAGTAAAAGCCTTTGGCCAGTTGGCCTTGAGCTTTGCCAGGTGAGGTTTTGTTTATGGGTTCTCTTAACATGTGCCCTAAGGGCACATGCTAAGCACACGGTTCAAGAGAATATTTTCTTGAACTGTGTGCTTATTCTCTTGATTTCTGCATTTGCACCAAATTCAAGAGAATAAGCACACAGTTCAAGAGAATATTCTCTTGAACCGTGTGCTTAGTATGTGCCCTTAGGGCACATGTTAAGTTTTCCCTTTGTTTATTTGAGAGGGAGAGAAAAAGTGTTTCAGTGTGGTGGTGAGCACCTGGATTAACTGTACCTCATTCATTTTTTATTTTATTTTTTATTTCTAGAGAAATTGTATATGCATACTATTTATTATTCACGTGGAAAAAAAATTGCAAAATTATCAAATTTCATTATGAATATATCAATTCCCTTTCTTTTTAATGCTATTCCAAATTAAATTTTAATATTAATATAATTTCATTAAAATTTTATGAGTTACAAAGACAAATATTATAATTAGTCAAATAGTACGCAATAAATTACAATTATTTGTATAAAATTAAATAATTTCATGCCGATATCGATGCATAAAGGTTCATTTGATAATTGTTTATACTTTCATGTTTTTATTTCCATATGTTTTTACATTCACTTGTTTTCACAAGTAAAAATACAAATTATACAACATCTCTTAGTAACTATGCTTAAGTATTAGTTTTATCTAATTATGAAAAAAAAAAAAAAAATCTAGATTTTGTTGCTGATAATAATCAATAGCTAGACCTCAATAAAGCTATAATGGATATACCCTCAATAAAACAAAAAATTGAAAGCAGAAACAGTTGCTATGCTAAAACATGACCTTTTACATGAAAATACTTTCCAATTGATCTTAAGCATAGGCAAATTAATTACCCATATATTCCCTGTTAAACCAAGATGTTTTTTCTACAAGCCAAAACGTGTGAGAAAGAAGGAAGAATCAACTTTGATATTAGCTACCTCTATGTATGCCCAGAAAAAGAAAAAATGATAATAAACTATGGAGCAAAGAACACTCTGAACTGTTTCCGTATATTCACCATTTGATGTGCTACTGCCTTGAGTCATCGCCAAATACTTCGGTGTTGCAAATCGGACATGTCTGAGCAAAACAGAATAGGATCAGCTGTAAGAAACATAGCGGAATATCATAGATATGTAAGAGTACAGTTTAGCTTCTAACAAGCAAATCCACTTACCTTACTAATGTTGAGCCATTTAGAGCCACAATCAGTATGGTAGACATGCTTGCATGGCAATTTTATTTGGTGATCCCCTCTTTTATATCTCATTTGGCAAATTACACATCTGGATTGAAACACCGGAAAATAGTGAGCAACTTTTGAACTTAAAGGACGAAGATTAAAGAAGCACTAAAAGAACAAATTAAGCTCAGTTCAAGATCACCCAGAACACTGAAAGCAAGGATGAAGATAGTAGTGCAGGGACAAATTTACATTCTTTGCATAGTGGGTATTATATTTTAACCCAATTTTGGAGGACATATATTTCTAGCATACTTGGGATGCCAAATAGGAAATGGATTAGGCATTCTTAGCCACAAGATTCTTAACACGAATAAATAAATAAAAATGAACCTCGTAGGACATCACTTCTTTGATTGTTTGATGGGACAACAGTCCGCATCCAATTTTGAACTCAAAAAGTAACTATAACAATCATGGAGGTTTCAGTTCAGTGACAGATTGAAGAAAACACACAGGCATACATATCAACTTATGGAGGATGTAAACAGCAGTATTTGATCCCATCCCTAACTGTTTATGGACCCAGATCTGGGAAGAACTATCAAATGACATGAGTTTGGAAAGAGATGTTAAATGAGATGAGTCCAGGAAAAGTAAGCTACCGCATTCTAAGACAAAATGTTCACTACATGCTTCTACGAAAAAGAAGACACCAGATTATTTTTTTGATGCAGCTCCATCTTATTCGCTTAGGAGTACCAATGCAACAGCATTTTGATAACAATTTATGTAGGATGAGTTAAAATACTTCAGTATGGAAACAGGAGGATTACAAATCCAGAGAACAAATGAGGAAACACCAATGCTGTAGGCAGAACTTAAGGCATTAGAAAGATTTTCCTAGTGATCAGTGACTGGTGGAAACTTGCAACAATAAACGGTTCCACTTCAAACCCATGTTACACAAACGCTTCACTTTCCCCTAAAGTACCTGTGTCAAATACTCCACACTCTGGACAAGGATATGGGTATTGGACACTTTATTTTAGTGTAAAAAATTGACAAAATTGAGGAGTGCCTGTGCAGACTCCTCAAAAATATCATATCCAAGTGAAACTTCAGTCCGAGTCCATGTAAAATAGCTTCAAACTAAATTTTGTCAAAAAGAAACCCATTCATAAATGGATTCATAAGAAAGATTCTCAACTCATGTTATGTAATCTCTATTCTTACCCATAGTTGTATATTTTGAATGTTGTATCACTCTTCACTTCTTGTTGACTTATAACAAGCTTCATATTACAGACAAAAAAAATGTGTCATCAACAAGCTAAAAGGAAACTAGCTAACATCTTGCATGACTTGCAAGAAGGATCGCATACAATCTTGATTTTACAAGCACCTTCTTGCTTACTGAGATATGAAGCATGAGGACACATTAAAAACACCACAAATCAGCCACTGCCTCATTATAAATGAAGAGTACGATCCAAACTATCCATCTTCTTTTGTAGATAATGATAACCATAAGAACTTAAATTGAAAAGTGAACTATGCTTACTTGTTGACATTTAAACTTCCACTTACAGGTGTCCCTATTTCAGTATTTATTTCATGTACCCACATTCTTGTACATAGTCAGAAAGTGAAATAACTAATGAAATTAAGTTTCTTCACTTAAATAAGCTCAATGATTTCCACATAAAAGCAGAAAAAAATGTCTAGTCATTAACTAAGCCATATATATACATACCAACTACAATTAGAAGCATTAATGTAACTTGTAAACACACATATTTACATATATTAGGTGCACTCAAGAGTCAAAAGAAAAATCAACATGGATGGGTCAGAACATCAGGTTGGGGGTAACTGCTCAAGAAAGGGAAAAAGGAAACTCCACAGAAAGCACCACATTTTACTAAGAAAAAGAATGAAATAAGAGGGGATTGGAAGGCAAATGGTTACCGCTCTCTTGATCGTTTTCTTAAGAACAATCCACGAGACTTGTATCTTGAGGTTGGAAGCAGATCAATAAGTTCTTGGGGAAGACATCGACTTTGAGTTCCAACTGCCTCACCTAAATCAAGTAATTCCTGTAAAAAAAAATCAACTAAATTTTCAAACAATTTTTAAACCACATCCAGGTAAACTTGGACAATTTAACTGTGGGTTCTTTATTTTTGTTTTTTTAATTACAAAAAATAAAGTATATTAACCAAAGATCAGGCACCAAGTGGGTGCCACCCATGTACAATTGGAGAAACATAAAGGCAGGAAAGACCTGTCCCAAACAAGAAATATAATCTAATCATGTCTTTAGGCTAAACTCCCA
This sequence comes from Hedera helix, assembly GCA_947179155.2. Taxonomy (NCBI): domain Eukaryota; kingdom Viridiplantae; phylum Streptophyta; class Magnoliopsida; order Apiales; family Araliaceae; genus Hedera; species Hedera helix. The sequence goes on along the minus strand of OX359280.1, from coordinate 6,963,025 downwards.
CAAAAAAATCAAATGAAACAGGCAAACCATGAAAGACCTCATTCTTCCAAAAAGAACAAAAGGCCCAAAAATAAGTATTTGATATGCAAAATACATCGTTTCTATTATAATATAAAACTGATCAATTCAAAAGTGGTTAATGCAAACTCTCATTTGCCAGCTACAATACTGACTGGCAAAATCAGCTCCTTTCTTTCATACTTAATAGTTTTCATTCTACATTAAATTTGTCACAAACCATTTATAAGGTAGGAGCTAAGTAATCCACCTTTACAGACAAGTTACATATTTCTTATTTTTTTGGACAATCCCTTCACAGATAAATTACTTTAGGCACAGAGAAGAGAATCATAATCAATGGTTTCCATATTTGGACAAATTCATTAAGTTGAAATTTAACAACCCAAAAATTTTAAATCTTAGTACTATGCCTGAAATAACTTTATTCATCATGTCATTTTATAAGGCTGCTTTCAAATCAAATTACTTGTCTAGGTAAAATCCATGTCTACGCTATTATGTGTAAATCTAACTTAAATTTCATTTACAAATGTCAAATCTTTGATCCAAATAGAAATCTCACATGTTGCTAAATCAACAAACTTCAGCACAAATATAGAAAATGAAAGAGACTGAAGCAAACCTCATAGGTCATGTTGTCTGGATCAATGTTCTCTTGCCAAACAACCTGCAATAAATGACACAAACATAGAGAAGGTTCTATTAATGCTGCATACAATCGCACTTTATTTAACATCCTGCCATTATTACCCTACAATGCGGTTGAACATGCATACACAGCTGAGATACCAATTCCCAAAGGTAAATGGTATGATAAAAATGAAAGAAAAGAAATTGTTTGATACACATAAGTAGATGACATTCAGAAGACAAACAAAAATCAGCTATAAAAGATTATATATATATATGTGTGTGTGTGTGTGTGTGTGTGTGTGTGTGTGTGTGTGTGTGTGTGTGTGTGTGTGTGTGTGTGTGTGTGTGTGTGTGTGTGTGTGTGTGTGAATGATTAAAAAAAAACTTATCAATTGAGTACTACAAAGAAAAACTAAAAGTTAAAATTGGTTGATTGGTGGAATACTGGAATTTATGCAAGTATTCAGTTACAGATCTTGCCTAAAGATGATGCAGCATCAAAACAAGTAAATGCACAAGATGAAGAAGCTTCATACCTGAGAAGTAGCAGCACTGTCATGATTCGGAGTGCCTGCAAGATTATGGAAAATAATTTAAGAATGCATGAGAAACAAGTGATGCTGGACCCATTGATCAAAACCCCATTTTATACTGGATCAACAATAATTGACATAGTGGTTTATTTTGATTGTATAGGAATATGTTGAGATTATGTAAGAAATCTACAGCTTCTAGATGCTACGGATTGATTGTCCCTACCTAACTACATGGTAGTAGTTCTCCTATTGGGTATTACTAGGTACATATGTACGTATACGTACATACATACATACATATGTATGTATGTATAGAGAAATACATACATGTATACATATAAAATTGAAAAAGGAAATCATAACTAAAGCAGATCCACTAATGCTATTATGAATTACCAACTACTGAAACATGTCCTCGTACATGCCAAAGGGAAAAAGGCTAGAATTCAATAAGAGAGAAATGAGAACCGTTATATAGAAGCTAACTTCAGAAGGAAAATGGTCAGTATGGTCAAAACTACTCCAGCGGAGATCTAATGTTCATCTGTAATGTAAATGATGTATAGTAACTGGAAATGTAACAGCAGAACATGTAAGGAACTGACATTCTTCAGGAATGGCTTCCATAGTCGGGACTGCATTTTCTTCAGATTGTACGTTCGTGGCTGTAGGTTCTTCGATGTACGACATTGAAGGGTAATCCCAAGCCCTCCTGCTAAGATCCATTCTGGGCGAATAATCATTAACCCCATAGAGACCATAATAAGGTGTAGTTCCTGGAGCAGATAATCCGAATTTGTATGAATTCATATTCATTGCCCAGTATGCAGTTTCCTGGACAAAGCATCAAAAAATAAGATACCTTTTATCATCACATACAGGAACTCTCTTCCTATGCAAATTCTAAGCTTAAACATTAGGTAAAGCATCTGCGCACAGATAGGAGTAAAATATATCATTGCATATAATTTCATAAAAGATTTTTTTTCTTCATCACGATTACAATTAATTATAAGCTCGTACTTAACAAATATGCATGAACAATCTATTGTTCCCATAGCTTCAAATCCAGCCTCTCCTGTAGTCCTGTAAGAAAGAATATTCTACAAATTTATGTTGCTGTGAACTGGGAAAAGTTGTCTTATTATTCCAACATTCGACATATTCCCATCCATTAGCAGGATGAATCTACAAACCCAACCTAAATATAATGAGTGCCAAAAAGCATGAAAATAGTAAACTTTCAAATACACTTTAGCCACCTCAAAATTCACACTTCAAAGTACATAATTAAATTACCTGATCTTGCATAGGTTCAGCATGAGCATAATGTTCATGTGGATGTGTAAGACCTTCAAAAAATTCCATAAAGCTCTCGGTAACAGTGAAAGGGCATCCAGTATTAATGTAATGCACCTCCATTTGCCGATTGCCGTTCATTTTGAATATCTATAGTACTTAATATTTGATAAACTGCATAGAAACACACATACCTACCATTACCAAAGAGAAGTTGAATAATAGAACAATGTGTGCGGCAGTGTGCATATGCACTATCAACCAAAGGGACACTATAAAGCAGTAAAAAAAACAATGTCTATCGTGCAAGGCTCTATAATTAAGTAAACATTAGGATTTTGACATCAAAGAATATTTTGAACTAAACATTTTTCCAATTATTTATTATTGCGCCCAACAAATTAGATCCTTTTCCCCAAATTATTCAAAAGTCATTTTCTTCTTGTGAGGACAATCAAAATTATGTTGTGTGTGAAGTTTCGTGTTTGTTGCTTCTCAAATAGGCAATTCTCCCACTTTAATCATCAGAAGCGCCAAGTGCAAATGCCTTCATGAAAATCTTTCTTGCTCACCATCACAAGTATTCCATCTTCTTAATTTTCTGAGGAGTCAATTGAAATATTATATATGGAACAAAATCAAATATACTCTAATTACCCTAACAAAAATTCAATTATATTCTGTCTTTCTTTGATAACTAATCGCTGAGTTAATTCTAAGACAATACAAAACCAATTTGTCCATTCATCATCACCTACAATATGTACTCTAAGTAAAAGCACAGTTTTTGGAACTGTCAAATCCAATAAAACTTGTAAAGTTATAAAAGCTCAATTAGTTAGGAGAAATGGGAGAAGACTTAATACCATAGAAAATAAATAAATACTCAATAAGTTAGGAGAAATGGGAGAAGACTTAATACTATAGAAAAGAAATAAATATGGAGAAATGGGAGAAGACTTGATACCATAGAAAATAAATAAATATTATATACATATACATAAATATAACAACAACAACAACAAACACGAAAATAAACAAAAAAAACATATATTTTTAAGCAGCTTATTAAATTTCAACAACACTAAAATTTCATTGGGCCTTCGACTTGGCTAATGAGAAAACATGGATTAACAAAGGAAATGTAAAAATCTCAGACATTTACAAACTCGTATTCCACTGCCTTAGTTTTCCTCCTTTTCTCAGCAACCAACGAGAGGCTAATAGATTTCATTGTTACATTTACGTTACTAATTACTTATCATACCTAAAGATAACCCCATTCAACCTAATCTCCTCGCATTTACAGTAAAACTCTCAAAATAAACAAAAAAAATACCATTTCAAAGATAAGTCTACATACACAATATCTAAATACAAAATTTCACTTTTTAATTGTTAAGATAAATAAGTCTACATGTATAATATCTAAACTCAAAATCTCACTTTTTAATAGTTAAATAGTTGTAGTGTTCGGACGTTGTATACTTATTCTTTCATCAAATTGAGCAATTCAAGAACTAAAACTTCAAAAAAGTATGGGTATATGAATCAAACACAAAAGTAACAACTGAATCTGAATAATCAAATTTTGGGGCTAAACAATGTCACAATTTTATCAACATTCTCCCAAAATCCCTCTCAAAATAGAAAATTTGAAGAAATCTTCATGAAATTATTCAATAAAACAGTAGAAAAATCAGATTAGAACCGATAAATGTATTTAGAGAGAGGAGAGAGAACCGACATTGATGAGGTTTGGAAAAGAGGAGTTAATTGCTGAGAAATGGGCAATGAAATTGAAAGGAAATGGAGAAATAGGTGGTTTCTTTTGTATCTTTCTCTCTCTGCACATTCATTACTCTTTATCACTATAACTCTCACTCTGCTGCCTCTCATCCATTTTCTCTCTCTAGACCATCATACCATCTCTTTGTTTGTCTATTTCTCTCTCTCTCTCTCTCTCTCTCTCTTCTGGACTCTGGTAGTGTTTTTGGTTTCTTATATGCTGGACTTTACATACACGCCATCCCCTGCTGCTGCCAAAAAAACCAGATTTGCGCACGTGTAAACGGTGTCGTTTGAAGGACTTCATTGTCTTAATTTTTCTATTTTCAGCTGTTGATAATATCTATCAAGTTAATTTTTATTGAGAAACTATCTATCAAATTAATTGGTTAATAAATGTTGTCGAAAGTTCAAATTATTATCGTTTAAATAAGTGTAAAAATATAATTAAATATATATTTATTATGATAGTACAATATTATTTTAACATTATTAAAAAATATATCAAATAATATAATATCATTATATTGATTAAATATATCTTTTATAATCGATTATAATATAAATAATTATTAAAATATTTAAATTAATATTATTTGCGATTCATCGGAGACTCCTAACAGTACTCTTAAGTTCCTTTGTTTACGTATTGGGTCGAGTGCTCCTATGTGCATTAAATACTAAATTGTGAATTAATAGAGAAAATAATCCGCAATTCTAATTCAAAAATTTCGTTACTAATTAAAATACTTAGACACGCATAATATTACTAATCAAATTATTTTCATAAAAAAGAATAATAAGATAAATGGCATGTATTATATATTTTTTTATATTAGTGCTCGGAATAATATATATATATAATTTATGAAAAATTATCTCTAGAGAAAAAATCATTTAAAAATAGAGAGGGAAAAAAATTTATTGGGTGCTCTTGAAACAAGTCTGCAGTTTGTCCCAATCTCTAATAACATCATGGGGTTCGCACAGGATCCACCCACCACCAAGGATGACTCAAGATAATTTGGGATTTAAAACGATAATTCTAAAATTAGGATAGAAAGAAAAGAAGAAGAAGAAGAAGAAGAAGAAGAAGAAGAGTTTTTTTTTTTTTTAGTTTAATGAGACTATAAGAGAGTGGTCTGAATTATTTTTGTATAGGTTTACAGAGAGTGAGAAAGTTAAAAAGTCAAGATTTGCCTTTTTGATTTTTTTTTAATTTAACATGACCTTTTAGAGTTTTAGACTTTTTTTTATACTGTTCTTTTTTGGGTTCTTTACAGTAATATACAACAATTAAGAAAAAAAATACAAGATTAGTGCATCTATAAAATAATTACAAAAAGAGTGCAACACAATACTCACATTAAATCATTTCAGTTTCACAAATCCCTTAAATCAAGGAGAAGTAAATTAAATTGCTTCAATTCAATTCAATTTCTTCACCTCTCTCTCCTACTACTTGACTCCACTAGCATACTAACGCCATTAAGTTTAATTAAAGTTATCTCCTCTAAAACTCCGTCGAGTTCGTTTTCACGTTCATGGTGGCGTCAATGATCAGCGCCGTTATAACCCTGGTCAATCCCTTCTACACCACTGTCGAGATTTAATGGGAAGTCATAGTTGATCACCACCCTGAGGAAAAAAAGAAGAACATGATCGTTATATAACTTAAGTTATAATAAGCGCAGATAAATAAGAAATATAGGTACATATCGAAGATAAATAAATTCAGAAATTGGTTACCTTTATACTAGTGTTTGATTACCACCATACTAGTGTTTGATTACCATCATACTAGTGTTTTGTTACCTATAGTTACTGCACAAAAAAACTAATTACTACACATTTAAGAATTGGTTACCTCCATACTAGTGTTTAGTTACCTAGATTTATTGCACGAAAAACTAGTTACTACACATTCAGGAATTGGTTATCTTCATACTAGTGTTTAGTTAACTCCATACTAGTGTTTGGTTATCTAGATTTACTGCAGCAAAAAATTGTCATAATAGTGTTTAGTTACCTCCATAATAGTGTTTGGTTACCTCCATACTAGTGTTTAGTTACCTAGATTAAATGCAACAAAAAATCGACATGCTATTGTTTGGTTACTTCCATACTAGTGTTTGGTTACCTGAAGAAATCGAGAAATCCAACCATAAACGTGAAAACTCCATTGACGCAACCATGAGCGTGAATACTCTATTGACATCACTCTTGACGCCACCATGAATGCGAAGACTCCATTGACGCCACCATGAGCTTATCAGCAGTGGCGTAGAAGGGATTGACGGTGGTTATAACAGCACCGATCATTGACACCACTATGAACGTGAAGACGAAATTGAGATGGCAACAGAGAAAATGGAGGAGAGAGAAAGTGGCGTATGAAGTTTTGGAGAAGATGAAAAAAAGCAGTGGAGGAAGAGAAAATGGAGGAAAGTGAAAACGGTGGAGGAAGTTTGGAGAAAATAAAAAAAAATATCAGAGTATTTGGTGATATAGATATTGTTAAGTAATTTAAATTTTGAAATTTAAAATTTAGAACTAACTACCCATTAAATCACCTAACTAAATTAAAGGAATAACAATGCATTAATTTAAAAATTAAATATTAAATACGCACTAATTTTATAAATATTTTATGTATGCACTTTTGTTGTAATATTTTTTAAAAATGTACTAGTAAATATAATTTTTCCTTCTTTTTTTAGATATTTAATATTTAGATTGAATTATAGGCCCTAAAAGATTTATTGGTCTAATATTTTTATAAGACATTTCTTATATGAGTTATTTATGGTATTTAAAAATTTAAAGTCTTCTTTTAAAATGAGACCTAAAATCCAAGTTTTATTCAATATGCTATTGGGCTGGTTCTGTCTAGGGATGTTCAAAATTTTCGGTTTTTTCGATTTTTTACCGAACCGATCGGTATCGATTTTTTCGGTACCGGTTTTTTCGATTTTTTATATTTTTCGGTACCGGTAGCGGTATGAGCATTTTTGAATTTCGGTTCGATTCGGTATACCGAAAGAACCGAATTACATAATATAATAATAAATTTATATTAATTATTATATAATTAATAATAATTATATATATAATAATATATATAATTAATAATAATTATATATATTGCTAATCGGTAAAAATCGAAAACCGAACCGAATTTGTACCGAACCGGTACCGAAACCGATAATTTGGTTCGGTTTTCGGTTCTTGTTTTAGTGGTAATTTCAGTTCGGTACCGGTTCGATTTTTTCGGTACCGGTTCGATTTTTTACTGATGAACACCCCTAATTCTGTCCACCACTTATGAACTCCATAATATTGTAAGAAGTCGAGACAAATTATAAATTTGTTTAATGCCGGGCAATCAATAATTTTTCGAGAGAGAAAATGGGGGAGCCCCGGAAGCAAATTTGCATGTGAGAAAGGTAAAGCCGTTTTGACAGCCGGTGAGATCTGGAGAGCCACATTGCCCAAGAACTTTTGCCCGCACTCTGAATCTGCATAATCTGTGCCGTACAGCTGTACAAACTTTGTCGTCAACCCAACAAGCAACTAAAATAGTACCAGCACTAGTACTACGTTAAGATTACGATAAGCTTGTTTATTCAATTAAATTAACCAAGTGATAAACAAACTACTCTCTGTCTTGTTTTTTGTTTTGGTAAAGATAAATTGGAGGAAAACAATGGCCTAGGAAGACACGAATCTCCATGATTCGTTTGCAAAAAAATTTACCTTGTTTTTCATCGCAACTTGCACCATTTATTAGATAATTTGATGACGACAATAATTTAATAATATAACTTTTTTACTGTAATACTCTATCGACGTTGAAGTTTGAGAATTGTCTATTATAATAATGTGTTACAGTAAGATATATTTTTTTAAATCGCGTTCGTAAAAACTATAATTAGATGATATAAATATAAGAATAAAAAATAAATTTATAATCACTATTTATTATGAATCGACTTTCATATATAACATATGAGTTTATAGTCAAAGTTGGTTGTGAATATTTTTTTTTCAAGAATCACTAAATCTGTCGTCAAACAGTTTGCAGTAAAAGTGTAAACTCTTCGACAAATTGTAGTAAAATATATTTTTTATATATATAAATTTTATAATGAGAATCTTTTTGTTGAAGGGAGCTAGGGAGTATAATATTGAATGCATACCAAAATAAAAAGCTCTTTAGGTTGGGATATAAACGCTTTAATGCAATAACAACTGTGCAGAGATGAGTGTCATGGGATTCATGGGACCGCACCAAGACCTGTGTTCACAAGCAAGGAATTTTTATTTCTCTTTCTTTCTTATGATCCCCATTTTCTTTTATATATATGAATTTTCTTAGAATGTGTCCTAAGGACATATTTTAAACGTTGAAAATAATGCATAATAATATTTATTTATGTATTTGCACTGAATTCAATGCATAAAAAAATAATATACTAGTGGACCTCATGTATTGAATTTCGTACAAATATATAAAAAATAAAATTTACCCTTATTTTTCGCTCTTAGTATGTGGCCCTAAGGGCACATGCTAAGAGCACCCTGTATATATATAACGAATGATGTGCATACAGTTGGCAAAAATAAATTCATAGCTACTATTTGTTAGGGTCAAAATTTTACGAAAGAATACTAAAGGCCATCTTGGACAAGTCATCATGTCTCGCAATTGACACTCAAAAGAGGGTCCTGTTCTTGTAGTTGTCAACTTAACAAAGTAAGATCATATGATTATTTGCTTTGTCGATTCTCATTATGGTTTGAAGATCTATGTTGTTAAACCATGACCTTTATTGGGAACTGGAATATGCTCACATATTTTATATTGATTAGGGCATATATATATATATACACACATAGTGGTACATAAATGGTTTGTGGTTCAATCTTGATCCGACCTGAGTTCGAGCTTGTCAAGGCTTGGTCCGGCTCGGTCCGGTCTAGAGGCTAAGAATATGTCACATTTTTTTTGTTCAGATTTGACCTGACCAGTCAACAAGCCTAATCTGGCTTGAGGCCTGGTCTGTTTCACCCAAAACCTCACCTGTCAATTTTCTTTATTTACTATTTTAATTTTTCCACTGTAGACGAAAACTTTCTCTTTGTGACAACTCATTCAATAAACTAAATAAAATTGACGTATTTCAATACGTTCATTCATGCGTGTTTGTTTATATACGAATAAAGAAATTCATGAAAATACATTCGGTAGTGTAATATATAAGAATTTTTCTTACCTAGTTAGCAACCTACACTTTTTGTAGATGTTTCATTGCATTTTCATTTTAATAAATACTTAGCGTAAAAACTAGAAAGTTATTTGTAAAACAATAATAATAATAATAATAATAATATACTTTTCATAATTTTTTATTTATTTTTATTAATGATAGTATAAAATAATACAATATCTTTAAAATTGTACAATATTTTTATTCATTATTATAATTTGTAAGTTGTAATATATTACTTTTAATTAATACATCAATTTAAGTTTAAAAATTTAATTGGTGTTTTCATAATATTTAAAATTATTATAAAAAAATAAATGGACCGGATCAGACCAACCTGGCCTGCAGGCCTCAGTAGACCCCCTTTTCAAGTGTCAAGCCTGATCTGGCCTGACCTGCAGGTCGAAAGTTAAAAGTCCGACACAGTCTAGTCAACGACCAAGATAAAACCGGCCTGTTGTGCATATCTACACACAGAGAGTGTTACATAGACATACACACACATAAATGAAAAAGAAAAATGAAAATTAAAGAGGAGAAAGAAACATAATCATATTTGGAATTCCTGTACTGGAACTTAAAATGGCTTGTTTGTAAATTTTGATCCGGAGGAATGACAATGGAAAGTTCTTCGAAATTAAAACTCACAAATGCACGTCTCCACGGCCCAAGTGCGCTAAGAGCTTAGAGCCTGTTCGGCGCCAACTTATAAGTTCGTCAACCCAACTTATAAGTTGGTTTTGTTAAAAAAGTGTTCGTTTGAAACTTATAAGTCAACTTATAAATTGACTTATAAGTCAAAAAAATAAGTAAGTAAAACTTACTTATTTTTTTTGATTTATAAGTCATCTTTTAAGTTTTGGTCAAACCTATTGAAATGTCCATTTTGCCCTCTTTTATTTTAACATGTTATTTCCTTTGAGGTTATTTTAGTAATCTTAACATTTTATTTTAACTTATAAGTTATTATTAGCCGAACATATCCACAACTATTACTTATAATTCCCGACTTATAAGTAAAAATAATGCCGAACACTTTTACTTATAAATCTACTAAAATTTTAACTTATAAATCGACTAAAATTTTAACTTTAAATCAAAAAAAAAAAGTCACTCCCGAACGGGCCTGTAATAACTTTGCGTCAATTAAACTAGCAAACGAACTCAACTGCAGATTCATGCGGCCTTTACAAAAAAAAAAATTCCAGCATCATACCTGGAATGAATACCTCAATTATATATATGAAACTCAAGGAGTAAACAGTTGCATTGGCAGCTGCTAAAATTTTATGTTTACAGTATCAAAAATATCACTACAAAGGAAAGATAGGGGGCCGGGAGTAACTCCCTTTCATAAATCCAAATTATTCAAAACTATTGCAGGTATAAAACCTCAGGAACTCAAAAATTATCATCACCATCTAATGGTTGGTTAAAGGAACCGATATGACGAAAATATTGGATATTTAAGCACCACCAGATCCGTACTTCTTCCCCAAAACGATCATTTGAAGCTTATCATAACCAGCAAGTACACCAGCACCAGCAACGGCACGGAGAATGTTGGCGCCAGCACCCTTGAAGAGAGACTTGGCACCCTCATTCTTCAAAATCTGAGTAAATGCATCCATTGAGCTCTTGTACTTCACTGCCTCACCAGATGTCATCATCATTCTTCTGCGAACAGTGTCAATGGGGTAGGATGCAAGGCCAGCACCATTGGTGATGACCCAACCAAGAGCAAAGCTAGCAAAGAAACTATCCTGAAAAAAGCATCAAAATCAGAAGGTTAATGAATCTGACGAGTAAATTCTGGACCATTTCTGGTCTTAGAAAGTAACTGAAAGGGATCACCGTGGATACTTTACTTACGCTGTTTATTTATCCATAGACTTGTTTTAATTTTGGGAGGAGATATTTGTAATTTACTTTAACTAGTTAGGCTATTTTGTCTTTAATTAATTTCTTAGTCCCCTAGTACAATTTAGGGTTTGCTTTGTTTTAAATACTGATGTAATTCTCCAACTCTTTACATTATTGAATATTGAGATTATTAGTGGACTATTTTATATCCTAGAGGTATTTCATCCTAGAATTGAGACGTGGAGTTGAAACCCCAGTGAGATCCTAGACTTAAACGTGGAGTTGAAATCCTAGTTACCTTTTGTTTTCCCGTTATTTGCCTAACAATACTTGTTCCAAAATTTGTCCTGCATCAATAACTGTCGAAAATGTATGCAAATGAAAAGACAAATGAAAATTTTGTATAAAGAAGAATTCATCATGTGCATGAGGGGTGACGGATCCAATTTCATGATATCAGACTATATTATCATACAAGAATTGAAGCGAATAATATACCTGCAGCTTCCCAGTGAGGAGGACTGGCTTCAAGGAATCATACATTCCAAAGTAGAGACCACGATAAACAATAATCCCAACACATGAAATATTAAAACCACGGTAAAGCCCAGCAATGCCATCTGATGCCAATGTCTTCTTATAGACATCAACTAAGCCATTAAATTGCCTCTCTCCTCCCTTCTTTGCGGCCTTTGAGTCATTTGCCAAACGGGTTCTAGCATAGTCCAAGGAATAGACAAATAAAAGGGAAGAAGCACCAGCTGCACCTCCTGATGCCAGGTTGCCAGCAAACCATTTCCAGTAACCATCTCTGTCTTTCTTGAAGTTAAACAGTCTTTTGAAGTAATCCTTAAAAGCAAAGTTCAAGGCCTGTTCAAAATTTGAACATTCATTAGGACAGAAACTAATATAGAAAGTTGTAATATTAAAAAGCTATAGAGTGTTTATTCGACTAGCCTGAGTTGGGAAGTAACGAATGACGTTAGCAGTATTTCCTCTCCACAGTGAAACGAAACCTTCATCTTTCATTGTTCGGCTGAAACAATCACCAATACCCTTGTATGGTTCAGACAGCCTACCACTCTTGATCATCTCATCCTGGTTCTGGATCAGAAGCTTCACACGTTCAATTGGGGCAGCAGCAGTCTTGGATACAGCTGCAGAAACTCCACCCATGAGAAAATCAATGGCAAACCCAGCAAAGCCTTTCTCCGAAGGTGCTTGGATGAAAACAGGGGATACAGCTGATGAAATCATGGATACATCATGTGTTGTTTGACACTGCTGCACCATTGGATATTGCAAAGCAGCATTGCTGTAATTCCCATACTTGAATTGCCTCTGGTACAGAGATGGATGCTGGAAACCAAAATCCTGGGTGTGGCTAGATCGAAGAAGCTTGCCAGCTACCTTTTGAGTGACAGTTGGGTGATGTGTTTGATCCGCCATCATGTCTTCCCCTACAGGAATGAACAGGAATTCCCAAAATAGGCTACGCAAGCAACACAAGTTTGAGTAACAAAACAAAACCCAATAAGGAAATCAGAACGAATTACTAAAAGTGAAGTATATAAACAGAAGTGCTCGCAATAAAATTAGCTTTTACTGATGTGATCATTTTAAAACCAGTTAATAGTTTGACAAGGCAAACTTCAATCAAAACATAATCATGATATGAATAATCAGGTGTTATAAACCAAGATAAGCTGAAGCCCAGAGCTAAATTGCTCTCTCTTTTCAGAAGGTATGCTTGTATCATGTGCCTGAACCGTCCCCATAGAATGGGAAATTGTAGAAAGAAGAGAAAGACTTAGTTGGAAAGATGCATGTGAAAAGGGAGCACAGAGAGAGAGAAAGGGGGGGGGGGGGGGGGGGGGGGGACTGGAGAAGAATGAGGAAGTTACTGCTAAAACCCATATTTGTACTAACAAACGTTGTGTGCCCTAGTTAGCATGAAGTTATATTACTTGTGATTTTACTTTCAAATAGTAAGGTAGTTTGACCTTTCATGAAATTGGGCAAGCCAAAAGATCAATCCTAATTTAGCTTTAAAAGTACAGTATAATAATTGATTTTACGATTTCGCTTACAAATAAATGAAGATAATACATCAAAGATACTTTCGTTAGTAACATGTAGATAACTATATTCCTTTCTGTTTGGAATGTGGACAAATATGACAAGACTAATTCTCCAAAAGGATAGAACAAACAGAGAATAAACAAAATGGTTACGCAGTGAACAAAAGGGCAAGTTTGTTACAACCGACGTAACCTTTGGTCTATATGATAAGACGGAAAATAATAAATAAAGTAAATTTCAACTGCATATGAAAATAAAATAAAAATAAAAATACTGATAGAGAAGGTGATGAATGGGAGAACTCCAATTTTTTGAACAGGAAACATGTCCAACTAAGGAAATTTTAATTAAATATTGAAAGCAGGTAGAAATCCCAAATTCCCAATTATATCCGTGTTACACAAAGTCACAACTAGAAATTTTGATGAATAAGGCTGTCAAACACATAGACCAGATATGAAATTACTAAATGGATGCAGTTTGGTGTAACCAATAAAAAAAAGGAAATGAAGAATACTAGAACAAAACTTGCAAGTTGCCAGCAAGAATTACTAAATTGCAACATCCACCTGTAACTAAAAACATATAAAATAATTTAAAGATTTTGTTTCATGACCCTCACAGTAATATATATTGAATACTAAAAATAGTCCCGACTCCTGAATCAAAATCTAATTCCAGTAAGAACAACAAGAAAAATACCAATAAAATCTTAGTAAGTCATAGATTATAGGAAGGTTTAAAACAAAGTCAGTCCCACATCTAATAAAAAACAATATAAGCACAACCAAATTTGTAAAACCTCAATCCCACATCCTAACATGTCATAGATGTGTATATAAGAACTCAAGCTGCAATAATTTCTTATACAGAACCAATGAAACAAAATATTTATTAAACTCCAATAATTATAGAAATTCACATACTGTCTAACATATTTATTAGAAATTCACTGTCTAAAAGCATAAAAAGAAGTATAACCATAGTCCAAATTCAAATCAATACATCAAACCTTTGGAAAGATAACCGAAAGATAAAGCCGATTGGATAATCCACAAAATTATTTGAAACTTAACTGTGGAGAATGAACAACAGCACACAAATAATGATATTTCAATTTTTTTTCTTTCAGCTAGTAACATACGGTTACATATATTTTACTCACCCAGAAAAAACATTCATCCCAAAATTTATACAATATCCAAGCAAAAATATGCTTACTATTACGAATAAAATCATTTAAGATAAATGGGTTCACTCCAGTCTCAACATTTCTCGGAAAATCAGGAGAGGAAAAAAAAAGATCACATACAGTTCGAAAAACGTAAAATCTATGAAATATTTCCCAAAACAAATGAAATACAGACGATTGATTTACCTTCAAAAGACGTTGTACTGATCTATGAATGTAAACGAAATAATGCGAGAAATGTATGAATTATAAGAGGAATATAGATAGATATAGCTTTTGAGAGACGGTAATGGTGGAACGAGAAAGAGGCTATACGGAGGAGCTGACGGGTGTCCCTTCCGCCTTTTGCTGAAAGGTGGAGAGAGAGTTGAGGAGCTAAGCGGCCTATATACTGACACAAAGGGCCTTTGTAAGATTTGAGCTCCCTTTGTAAGGTTCGAAAATGGCCCACTCTTTTTGCCTTTTTTTCTTTTTCAAAAAAAATTGAAAAATGAGAAAGATATATATTCCTTACATAAAAAAGTCACATTTAAGATAAACGAGATAAAAAAAAGTCACACACACACATATGTATAGAACAGTTCAAAAGTATACCTCTTAAATAATATATATTTTTAAGTAGCATATTTTTAATCAAAATAATATTATTTTAAAAATTCTTTTATGGCATTTTCATAAATAAAAGAAAAATAAGTGAGGCTGTAGAATATCATATAATGTTACATCTTCTTTTAATATTATTTTTTTTAAAAAAGAATTTTCAAAACGACGTCGTTTTGATAAAAGTATGATATTTAAAAGAAATATGTTATTTAAAAGGTATGATTTAGATCCGTCCTATATATATATATAAATAGCTTAAAAAAGAAGAAAACAAGAAGTGAGATTTATCATTAATTTTTTAACAAATCTTTACTGATATGCAATACATGAATTTTATTATTAATGTATATTTTTTATATATAATTTGTATACATATATTATTATTTATATCAAGTGTGCAATTATCAATCTATGATGTCATTTATTGACATTTATTTTTTATTGATGATAATATAAAATAATAAAATTTACTCAAGATTAATTTCATAATTTTATCATCATGCTATTAAAAATAAACTAAACACTAATTATATTTTGATATAAACATAGAATAAAATAACTTTCAAGTTTATAATTTGTACAAATGAGACTATTTTGTGGAAGGTAGGGGAATAATATTCTTAAGAAATGAATTTATTCTTTGTTTCTTAAATATTTTTGGGATGCTCAAGCCTCAAAGCATCCTTGCCTATATCCTATTATTTCTTTTATAAGTATCTTGTTAATATGTTAAAAAATTGTATTTCCTTTTAACAAATAAAAGTTTTTTTTATAAAATATTCTCTCTGTTCTGAATTATAAAATTAATATTAAATTTTGAAAAATATATTTGGAACTCAAAATTGCAACCTTAGATAAAGTAAAGCATTGTTGGGCTTAACTCAAGTAGCAAACATAGCAGTGTCATGCTATCTTCACTGGCAGAAGGCAGAAGGCCCAGATTGGTCCAACAATAGTAAAAACTAAGTTTAGGGCTTTGTACTGACAGATAGTTGCACCCTTTAAGATTGACACAATGTGGTGAGGGATCAAAGAATTTACAGACTTCCGAGTTCCCGGACAAACAAATAAACAATAAAGCATTTTGTTCGTGTGTGTGTATATATAACATGTCTTAGTTAAATTTGAATAAAGTTACTTAACAAAAGCAACATAATTTTGTATAAAAAGCATAATTAAAGTTATTTTTTATATAAAACTAAAAAATGAAAAAACTTAACTCTAGGGGATAAAAGTACATCGTTTTATAAAATTTTTACTAAGTACCTTCAATCAAACTTAGTTAAGGCATGTCGTAGATTACTTTTTTTAATTCAATATATATATATAAAATTTTGGAGAGAATGAATGACAAATATTGGAGAAAAAATAAAAATTGATAAGGACTTAAGAAAGAGAAAATGGAAGTTATTATTGAGTCGTTTTTATTAGGAGTTTATACTAAAGGTTTTAAAAAAAGCTCCTAATTTAATTAAGTTTAAGGGATAATTTGGATATCCAAAAGGGCTTCAGTTTTTCATTTTTTACACACACACACACACAATTTTTTTTTATATTAAAAAAGGTGTCACTTTTCTCCCGCTTTATTAATAGAGACTTGAGGGGCATATCCATTTGGTACGAATTGATTTTAAGTTAGATCTTTTTACTATGGTATTAAAGTTATAGGGACCTTCTCCGTTTATATTTTCTAACTACACACGTCAAATTGATTTTGAGTTAAGACATTTCAACGAAAGACTAAAAGTTAAAAAAAAACATTTCTCACTTAGAAAACAACGAGAAATGAAGACGCTACATATTTTTAATGGATAGTATGCCATATGTTATTTTATCCGATGCTACTCCTTAAAAATTGGATATTAGATCTGTTCCTTCTAATCAATATCTTAAAATTTATGATGTCTTTGCTATGCTACTACTTTTACGTACTGTTATTCCTAAAGGTATAAAAGATATCTGGGGTTGAATAATTTTTTTTAAAATTTTCTGTTATTTCCAAAGGCATAAAAAAGATCTAGAATAGAGTTGAATAGATTCTTTTAAATTTTATTTTTAAAATTAGTTATCAAATAATTAAACAAGTTAATTTATGACAGTATTAGCACAACAAAATAAGTTTTAAAACCCTTCAAAGATTACAAAAAATACAAATCTCTAAATTTAGCGCGCAAGTGTAAAAATCAACCACATACAAATCATAAAGTAAACAACATATAAAGATGCAAAAATAAAATATGAAAAAATTAAAGATTCAGAAATTTTAAGAGATTCAGAACGTGTCTCATAGTCATCTCTTCTACTCAGAGATAGATGATCAACTAAGGATGTGTGAGGTTACATAAATCACACTTCACTAAAAACTATTATAACGATAATTCACTTAGAATTCTTCAAGTCACAAAGACTTAGTATTACAAGAGCTCACAAAGATCTATAATCACAAAAAGAATGTGTTGTTTGTGTTACTGTTGCTTAGTTTTCGGTTTCTTTTCAAATGTATTAACATCAGGTAGTCATTCTTTGGATCGTAGAGTGGAGCACTTAAGAACTTTTTGCTTTTAGGCATTTGATTTGTGAGAATCAATTTTTTATTCAAGGTTATTGTAACAATCCATTTATAGGCACTCATTAAAATTTGCCTGTTGCATTGTTACCATTACTCCAAATAGTTAGGGACACTTATCAATATTTAACTCATTTGTCTTCAAAATCTTGTTTGTTGGACCACAGTGTGTCGCTTTCATTTGTACTAGGTTTGGTATAGTAGCAGATACGTGTCTTTATCCTTGTATAACTAGCTGTTGAGAAAGTTGTGTTGTCTCTTCATCCTTGTCCCTGACTTATACGAGATAATATCAAATTTGAATAATTGTGAGTTAAGGTTATATAACATTTGTCATAAACCTGCCACTGACTGTCAGACCTATGCACTCTACAAAATTTGGTCAATCTTGTCTTCAGTACACAATCGTAGAGTTGGTGTTTAGATCGTTGAGTGTCTTTACTTAACGATATTAATTTACTTTAAGTTTTTGGGTGGCTTTTGCAATATGACTCTACGGTATAACTTCTGCTTAACGATCTTAGAGTGTCTTCTGATAGACTTAACTATCTTCACTGTGATCTTACAGTTGGCTCAGTTTTCACTCAATGAAAATTTTAACTCCTTGATCAGCTTTAACTATACTAAATACATGACTATGTCCTATGATCATGGATCTACCTAACAAGTTAATTAGATCCTTAACTAAGTCCTTGTATAAAGAATATCATAAATACTTTATAAAACTTACTTGTCTTACAAATATACACTATTGATCAATTATCATCAAATTCAAACAAGATAAATATAAATGTAAGTACTAACAATTTCTTTTTAAGAGATGTTACTAATTAAGTAAGTTAATTTAAGACAATATTAGCACAATGGAATAAGTTAGAAGACCCTTTCAAAGATTATAGAAAATACAAATCTTTGAATTTAGTGTACAAGTGTAAAATTCAGTCATAGATAGATAGTAGAGTAAGAAATAGATAAAGTGCAAAAATTAAATGTGCAGAAAAATAAAGACACAATTTTTTTAAAAGGTTCGAAGTACAAAAGTCTCCTAGTCCACTTTTCTACTATGTGAGTAGGCATAATCCACTAAAGATATGTGAGGTTACACAAATCACAGTTCACTAAGAACTATTACAATAATGATTCACTAAAAATCCTTCTAGATCATAAAGATTTAGTATTACAAGAGATTACATAGACCTATAATCACAAAGATAATATATAATTTGAGTTGTTGCTAATTAGTTTTTAGTTCTTCTTTAAATATATTAGCAGCATGTAATTTGTCTTTGGATTGTAGGGTGGAGCACTTGAGCACTTTGAGCTTTTAGGCGTTTGAATCGTGAGAATCAGTTGTTATTCAATGATATTGTAGCAATTTTTTATAAGCACATCTTGGAATTTGTCAGTTGGATTGTTATCGTTGTTCCAAATAACCAAGGATACATATCAACGAAAAATCCTTTGACTTTAAAATATTATCTGTTGGATCACAAAATGTCACTTTCGATAGTACTATATTTAGTGTAGTAGTAGACGCGTATCCTTGTTCTTGTATAACTAGCTATTGAGAAAGTTGCATTGTCTTTTTATCCTTATTGCTGACTCATACAAGATATCATCAATTTGAATATCATGAGTCAAGGTTATATGACATTCGTTAAAAACCTGCCACTGCTTGTCAGACATCTGCACTCTATGAAACTGGTTATTCTTGCCTTTAGTGTGCAATCATAGAGTTGGTTTTCAAATCGTTGAACATTCTTACTCAATGATATTTACTTTAAGTTTCTTGGTGGCTTTTGCGATATAGCTCTACGATTTAGTTTCTGCTCAACGATCTTAGAGCATCTTCTAATAAACTTAATGATTTTCACTACGCGATCTTAAAGTTAGCTTAACTTTCATTCAACAAAATGCTTAACTCCTTTAATCAGCTTCAACTATACTAATTACATGGCTATGTCCTACGATCATGGATTTACCTAACAAGTTATATCTCTAACTAAGTCTTTGTACATAGAATTTAAATAAGGATTTTACAAAATTACTTATTTTTACAAATAAACAATATAAACCGATCATCATCAATTTCAGATAGACTAAACATAAATACAAGTACTAATAGTCATAACAAAGATAAATTTGCTCCAAGAGATGATCAAATAGATGTTTATAGGATACCCTTTTGTAGGGTGTAAAGGAGCCGAATCTGAATGAACACTCCCCTGCTTAGATTCTACTCGAATCGAATCGAAAAAATTGAGCTCGAACTCAACTCGAATTCAATAAGGAATGTCTAATTTTGTGTCAAATTTGATTTAGAACATTATTCGGACCTACTCGGATCATAAGTACTTAACTCATTTACAAAGTGAGTTACTGAGCCTTCAAAATGAGTTTCGAACATGAGTTATCTCACTTAAAATCGAACTACCATATATTCAACTGATTATTAAACTAATGTTTATACATGAAAAAATTTCAGTTTTATTATGTAAATAAATTAATCAATTCATTGATTTATTCAACTATAAGCTTACACACTTATTGATAAGCGTCACACCATGTATGGTTGAGATCGTGGAATGAAGCTGCCCAAGAATGTTTCTAGAACAGGTTAAAGGTAGAATCGCGATCCGTTGCTTATATGGAAGCAAAAACCTTGGTATAAAGAAAGATGATGTTGAAGGGAATCGCAGCCCGACTCGTTGCTTATATGAAAACAAAAACCTTGGTATAGATAGAAGACCCCACATTCAATGATGAATGATTGATTGATAAGTTGAAGATGAATGCCACGTAATACTTCTGACAAGTTCAGAAGTTCTCAAAGAACCAAAGAGAAGAACTTTCACAAGAACACACTTGTATTATTGATAATGAATTGAATGAACAATACCACCAACAATGAGGCCTTTTTATACTAGTACAAGGGGTCTAACTATGTTAATTAAAATGTTATAGAAACCCTAAAAGTGGTGCCCTAATGGTTCCATAATAGAAGTCTCTAGAATTACAATAAAAACAAATCATAACTTCCTCTAGAATCATGCTTTATTACCTAAAACAAAAGGAAACTAAATACAATGTAAATTGCCTAAACTTTTAGGAAATAAAATTGTTAGGAACTGCATGTTTGATTTAATGATGACATGATTGCTTACATTGATGATGATTAATAAAAGTATATTTGTCAAAATAATTTTGTAAAGTCCTTTTCTGTTTCGTATTGTACGAGGACTTTAGAAAAGATCAAATGTGTTTGATAGATCTTATGAGAAAAATTATTATGTAGAGTTTAGGTAAGATCGTATTGGAAGACATGATCGTATTGAAAGAAATGATGGTATTGAAACAAATGATCGTATTGGAAGAAATGAGCGTATTGAAAAAAATGATTGTATTGGAAGAAATGATCGTATTAGAAGTTAAAATCGTATAACATAAGGAAGACCGTATTGCAAGGATTGATCGTATTGCAAGTCAAGTTCGTATAATAATAGGCGGATCGCATTGCGAAGTCAAAATCGTATTGAAACTCTAATTTATATAGTAAGATCTATTCATAGAGCAATGTGAAATTGTATTGTAAAGTTCATATAGAAGCCCAAAACGTATAGCAGAAGAAAGTTTGTATAGAAGCCCAAACTATATAGCAGAAGAAGATCAAATAGAGGCCTAGTTCGTATTGAAATATGTCTTATCGTATAACAATATATCTTCTATACGATTAACTCATTTTGTATAGTAGTAAAAGCTGTCAGAATACTGACAATGGAAACATCATGAGTTGAAAGGCTCAATGCAAATCTTTCCAAATCAAAGCTAAAATCTAAAGTCTAAAAATGCATGTGTCTACTGGCTAGTTGAAGTTGAAATACCAGTCAAAGAATTACTATATTTGAAAATCTGATAAGCTAACACAGCAGAAAGATGTTTTACCTAAACACAAAAATGCTCATTGCAGATATCTTAATAATCAAGGCAATTAAGGAATAACGGCTATATTGCAACGAAAATATTTTTGAAGGACTATAAAAGGATTGACCAGAATTCAAATTTAACTAACGATCAAGGAAAAACTCTAAAGAAATTCTGCTATAATCAAAAGTCACTATACGAAAAGCAGAGCTACATACATAAGCTGCTAAGTACCTGAGAATAGAATAGTATTGCAAACTTAGCATCAACACACTAACATCTATATCCATAACTTGTGTCGTAGTGACAATCTATTGAGTTTTTGTGACTTGAAGAGATCTAAGTGATCTGAACTAGGTGTCCTCGTTGCCTGAGACTAAGTGACTCAGAAGAAACTTAGTTGTTTGGTTGTAATTTATCACTGTGATCATATCCTTAGTGGTTTTTCTACTCGTGAAGTAGAAGAGTGGAGTAGGAGTTATTCAGTCTTTGAACCACTTAAACTTTGTTGTCTCCTTTAAATATTTGCTTTCTGCACTTACTTTATGTTATATACTGAACTGTGACTGCTTGTGACTCCATCTCAGAATTATATTTGTTTAATCTAATCTAAAGGGGGATTTTTAAAATTACATTCCGCTGTGCATAATCGATATTGATCAACTTATTTTAAATTAAATTTAAAGTTGACAAAAGTTTTGAAAAGACCTATTCCCCCCCCACCCCCAAAAAAAAAATTTAGATCTTTTTTGTGCCTCTAGAAAACTACAAAAAATATTCAAACAAGTTGCTCTTTAAAGCCAAAGTGGGTTTCTATTTGCTTCCTAAAGTGGGCTGTTGAGCTAGGCTCTTTAAGCTATCGCTTGGCTAAAATTTTGGGATGCTAAAATGGCCTAAAACCTTCCTGCCAAACCTTAGCCTTAGCTGCCAAGATGCTAGTCTTTTCAAGGCCTAATTTGGGCTGCTATGTTATCCTATAAGTGTCGTGGTTTGGGCCACAATTCATGAGGTTGGGCGCGGTATTGAGGCTGCCAAACTGGCCTAGCTCTAGGTTGCTAGAATGGCTGATTTGGGTTTATAATAAGTTGGTCCAACCTTGTGTTCCATGTGCCTTAGCTTCAACCGGGGGTCTCATTGAGTTAGTTTCAGCCCAAACGACTTAGATCAATCTATTGAGACCTTCCTTGAACCTTTTAGCTCTATCTTTTGTAATTGGTCCAATTGAAACTTCAATTGGATCACCCCAAGCTCCCTTAACTTTGCCCTCCCGTCCTTATTTGAATCAGCCCATGCCTTCCTCTTTAAGTGTTGAGCTGGTCATGTCCTCATCAATTACATACTATACTTTAAAATTTACAAAAATTGATACAAATATCACGTATTTAGCTTTCGAGTATGGATCATACCAGTATTCGAATAAGATTTATTGAGTAGGTATCAACTATGGTTCATGAAAAAATATCATACTCGAACCCTAATATAAGCGAACACTCGTATACTCGAATTTGACTCGCGTATCATTAAATAAGGAACTAGTATGAATCGAATCTGACTCGGATCAACTTCAAATTCAAATTTTAAATCATATTTTTGAATCAATCTCGAATCGACTGCACAATTTGGCTCGACTTACACCCCTACCATTTTGGAAAGAAAGGTTACAGATCAACTTGAAATTTTAATTAAAGACTACTCACCCTGCAGTCTACTTTTAGCCTCCTTTAGGATATAACATAGAGTATTTTGAGAAAATAAATTTTTCTTTAAATATGGCAAGCTAGAAGCTGAGAGCCTGAGAGACTGATTTCACAAGTAGAAAGTATTTTGTGAAAATGAAATTTACATTAAATATTGTAAGCTAGAGATTGAGAAACTGATTTCAGAAGAACCTTTTTAAAAATTTCTAACTTCTAGCTTTTTGTGCGTTAAAAGTTGTCCCCAACTTCTAACTTTAGGGTCTAAAAGCTAAGAATACACTATAATAATTTTAATTTGAGTAACTAGAATTAAGCTAGAACCTGTTAAAAAAAATTGTTACAAACACGGTTATTTTTATTTTATAACTTTCGAATTCATTTATTTCATAATTATTTAATTATTTAGGATAGACTTATTCATTTTGTACTTTTGCAAAAATAATTTGTTATTATATTAATTATATAATATTTCAGAATTATTTGTCCTATCTCGATATGAATTTTTGATTTTGCCTCTTATTTTGTCGACACTTAATATTTTAAGAGAGATTTATTACTATGATAATATGTTAATAATAATAATAAAATCAATTGTTTCGTTAATATTGGTAAGATTGAGTTATCTGACCAATAACTATAATTACCTTGACTAACATGCATTTTGGCTAAAAATACTCCATAGGATGCCGTGTTTTCTAGTGCTTCTTCAGATTTTATAAACTCTAGTCACTATTAGCTTCTTCTTTTTTCAGACAATATCCATTTCCCGCAGGATTTGCGGGATTTGCTCTTTCGTGGTGGATCAGCATGGAATAAGGATGTAGCTGAACATTGATCAAGTTCAATATCTGTTTGTGGACAAGATTCTATTGCAACAAATGACATGCACAAAGAGTCCCAATACGCAGGTCGGTCTGGCTTGGCATGAGTTTGGCTTGATCAAAGTTTGATTTGGTCAAAGTCTGGCTCATTTAAGTCCGACTTGCAAATTTAAAAAAAATAGTTATTTGAATACTAAAGCCCGGCTTGGCTTGAAAAAAAATTCGGTTCGGTTTGACCTGTAGGCCGTTGTTATAAAATAATATTTAATTAATATTTATTATTATAAATATTACTTTTGTTTTATAAATATTTGTCTATATTTAGGCAATAATGAAATAGTTATCAACTTATTCTGTTATATGTTTAAAATATTAAAAATATAGTCCACCTATATATCTCTGTCTTTCACTACAACTAAAATAAGTGAGGGAGAAAAAAATAAAATAAAAAGTTAAGATATAAGAATATACACATTAAAGAATTAATAAATTATATGCATTTTCGAGAAGATTTGCTTTATAATTTGTTTCTTTAAAAAATATTGCTCCACTATCAAGTTTATACATAATTATATATCACTCTAAATATTTGGTTATAAAGAATTACAGAAAATGACTTAAACTAAGCTCTGGCCCGGCTTGGCCTGTAAGGCTCAAAAGACCAGATTTTTGTTAAAAAATCCTGTCCGACCTGACCTAATTTGAAGGCCCAAAAGTTAAAATCTAACCTGATCTAGTTAATGGTTAAAACTTGTCAAGCCTAGACCGAGCCTACCTGTTGTTTGCATGCCTAGCAACAAGGGAGAACTGTAATGGTTCTACGTGATTTTTAATTTAGGATAAAATGAGATCTCAGTTATTTGCATGCATCTACCCAAAATCAATCCCATAAAAGTTTGTTTCACTTGAGATCAATTTTCCCAATGGAAAAAAAATAATGGAGTTTTTCTTTATGTTGCGATAAAAATATGTCGAGCCCTTATTACAAACAGATACAATGTTATAATCTGTAAATTTATATAAATATATGAGTAATTAGTTGATATGTTTACTCTCAACAAAAGTACATATTTTTGTAGCAATAATACAAATACATTTTTTTTTCCAACAAGAGTCGACATATTCCATTCATGTGACTCTTCAGTGGCTTTTGTTTGTTTCTAGTTCATTGGTGGCTCAAGACTCTTCAGTTACAAAATGCTGAATTAAATGACAAGCGCGGTATATTTGAAACTTGAAATACTCGAGAAAAAGGCAAAAAAGAAGAAGATTGATTTGCAGTTGCCCAAGAAAAAATGATGCTACAACAACTATACGTTTAACCACATATTTATAGTTATTTTAATAATGCTTAATATTTTAAATAATACTTATTATTTTGACAATAATATTTTTACTCGGACAATATTTCTTAATCATCCAATTCCCTATAATATAACATCGTTGTTGATATATATATATATTTTAATTTCCTGTATTATAACATGGTTGTCGATATTATATATATTTTTCATTAAGATAGTTTCTTTTTTGCAATAAATGCTTTGTTTTTTTCTTTCTTTCTTTTCCTTGAGGTTTTACAAGTTCCAAACATTTGCCGAAGGTGTCATCATCATCTTTGTAGATGTGCTCATTGAGAGGTCTATTTTCTGCCAACCTAGCCTAGCTTGTGAATTGTGATAAACTGTACAAATCAGTTGCTATCTGTTTATAGAACTACAGTTATTTACTGACCATTTTGTCCATAAAATGTTGTCAATTATGTATGCTGCAAGACAAAAACGATGCCACTTTATGTCGCCCTCGACTCCTTGTAATAGTAATAAGAAGATATGATATGTGGCCTGAGTATTAAACGTCAGTACTTACGTAGAAACAACTTTTCAGAGGAAGCAAATGATTTGAGCCTGGAATCAATTGAAATAGGATTACCCGTAGAATCTTTCGTATATAATTTTTAAGAAAATTGTAAAATTATTCTCTTATATTTACGCTGAATTATAAGAGAGAGTAAAATATTTTAATTTTTAGAATGTTATAGTCAATGTGTTAATTTTTTTGCAAAATTATTTTCTCTAACAAGTTTTGATCAAAATTATTCAATTGCGTACATATCATGTTAGGGTTTAAAAGAGGCAAAATAGTCAATTTATTTTTTATTGCGCCAAAGGTTTTACCCTTTTGTTTGGAAGGAATATATTTTACTGTACAAGTCGACTATTTTACTCAAACACCTATGTGATGCATATGATTGATTTATTTTGACTAAAATTTATCGAAGGGGAATGTAAACATTGCATATAATATTATAAAAATTGAAACATTGGTGTCTATATGATAGAGATGCACAAAAAGCCTACGGCCTACAGGCCGGCCTGACCTGGTCTGAGCCCGGCCTAGTCAAAGCCCGGGCCGGGCCGGTCCGGCCTATAGTCTTTGAACAGGCTACTATTTTGACGTAAAAGCCCGGTCTGGCCCGGCCTACAAAAAAGCCCGGCCTGGCCCGACCTACGAAAAAGCCGGCCTGACCCGGCCTACGAAAAAGCCCGGCCCAGCCTACGCAAAATTGCACATCCATGAATATTGAAGATATATATTTTTTTGAAGATTGAAGATATATTTTTTGAAGATATAATGAAGAGATAGTTTTTGAAGTTGGGAAGATACATTTTTTGAATATTTGAATTTAGTTAAAATATTTTGAAGCAAAATATTTATATCCGACTCATTATTTATTATTGATTACTTACTCATTTTTAATTTTTTGTCAATAAATTTAATTAATATAGTAGTTAACTTATTTAATATTTATATTTCACATTAAAAATTAGTTGATTACATTTTTAGGCCTAGCCTGGCCCGGCCCGGCCCAAGGACTGGACTGACCTGACCCGGCCCAAGGCCTGGCCCGGCCTGGCCTACAGGCCTAAAAAGGCCAGACTTTTATCTAGAAGCCCGGCCTACAGGCCCAAAAGTCAAAGCCTGGCCCGGCCTGGTCAACGGCCAAAGCCTATCAGGCCCAGGCCAGGCCGGCCTACTGTGCATGTCTACTATATGACAATTCAGTGTCAATATGAGAGTACACAATTTTATAATTAACCCAAAAGAATTTTGGGCTTTTTTTTTATTTATTAAATTTGTTAATTTTCTTCTTGCTTTTTTTTCTTACATTTATTTTGCCCCCCTTTTTTGTTTTCCTTAACTTTGCATTTTCCAAGTTCCATGCATGGTACAAGTTCCATAATGTTTGAATTTTAGTTCAGATGTATACTTTTCAAGATTGTGGAGTTTTTTTTTTTGCTACATTTTGCTTGTTTTTTAAAGTTAATAGAGAGTTTGTGTTGTGATTGGCTTATACTTTTGCGAGTTCGACTAATGACCACTACGACAGAGTGGTCGGGGGTCTCGCTTCCTGTAAGACCCCGAATTTTATGAAATATAAAAATTAATTTTTCTTCATATATATTTTTCCTGAAACAGTAAGTGGTTAAATTAACGAAATTGAAAGTTAAGGATGTTATGTGTAAATTTTATTTTGTCGGACAATATTCGTTTTGTCGGGGAATATTCGTTTTTTCGGGGAATATTTGTGCCGTACGACGGCGCCGAAATAACAAATTATTGGTGGACCCCACAACGGAATATTTGTCGGATATAGAAAACGACAGAAGTAACATTTTTAAATAAAAATAGTCAACGGTGTTAACTGTTAAAATACCGGTGATAAAAGAATAGTAGCATACGGTAATTTATGGTATTTTCTGTAGCACACGGTACTCTACAGTAGCACGCGGTATTGCACAGTGTCTCATACTATTGTTCTGATAATTGACACCGTAACTGTTACGCATCATTTCATCAATAATTGTCACTGCATAATATTTTATATTATCAATTCAATTATCGTTGCTACACAGTATTTTGCATTATTGATTCAATAATTGTCATTACACTGTATTTCATATCATCGAGTCAATAATTGTTGGTGCACTGTAGTTTAAAATTATTGAATCTAATAATTGTCACAGTAGCAAATATACTGTAATTTATATTATTAAATTAATAAAAATATGTAACGTGTTTCTTACATTATTGTGGTAACATTATTTTATATGTTGGACTCACAGGAAGAATAAATAAATAAATAAAAAATAATAATAATTAATTTTACTATTTGAAATAGTAACGTGAATAGTGACGTGAATAGTAACGTGAATAGTAAGAAAACATGTGGGGTAAGGTGGGGCCCACTGGAAGAAAATTTTCTCAGAAACGTGCTGAAGAAAAATTTTCGCGCAGCCCGCGTGTTGCTGCTGAATTCAGTATTGGCGTACAGCCACCTACCACGCATAATAACTTCTTTTCTCCTATAAATAGCTTGCTCAGCTGAATAGAAAAATCACACCTAAAACATAAAATTTTTCTATAAGAATTTTATGAGTTTTCTCTGATAATAGTAAGGCTATTTTGAGTGTTTGAAAGCCAAAAGGAGTGCAAAATTTTTTCAAGTAAGTCTTTTATTAAAGAGTAGTAATTTTATAAATTCCTATTTTTCACGGTATTCACAAATCTTCCTTTAGAAGACTCTTCTTTGAGAAGATTCATTTTTAAAAGCTTTATTTAGAAGATTTATTTTGGAATATTATTTTTAAAACTATTTTAAAGTTGGTATTTTATACTACAAAAATTATGTTAAATATATATAATTTTGATAGTTCATAATATATGAGTTATCATACACTTTGAAGTTTACATGTTGTAATTACTAATTTTATTATAAATATATAGGTTGATCAATCTCATTTAAATCAATATCCAGTCACGTGTTAAGGTAAGAAATGTCATTTTTTTTTTACACTCTTGAACTTGCTACGGTAAGGGATATTATTTTCTTTCATACTCCTGAATCGAAACTTATTATGGAACTATTGCTTCTATAATTCCTGAAAATATTATATGTTCCATAATAGTTGAACTTCATTATTTCAACTGAACCTTCCTATTTTCTGAATCTTTCTATTGAACTGTAACCGTTATTCTGAACTGAGAATCTTGAATAACATTTTTAAATTTCACTCCACATCATGTTGACAATTTGGACATTATTTGAATCTGCACAAAGTAAACTTCCGATGCTTATTGTTTATCCTGTTTCTTCTGTTCATCAATTGTATCACTATTATTTGTACTAATCATCAAGAATCAAGATGTTGTGAATATCTGTGGCCGGGGGCACAGATGTGATATATTTGTTGAACAGATGATAGGTTAAAGGCGATACATCTGTTCGGTGTCTTTTATGGCACGTGGTGAAAGTTCTCTTTGGCCCGTAGTGCATAGATGAACTGTTGTTTGGTATGATTATGACCAAAGGCTGAATCTGGTATAATCATGACCGTTGTTGTTATATTGAAAGTTCTCTTTGGCCCGTAGTGCATAGATGAACTGTTGTTTGGTATGATTATGACCAAAGGCTGAATCTGGTATAATCATGACCGCTGGTGCTATATTGAATGTTCTCTTTGGCCCGTAATGCATAGATGAACTGTTGATTTGCATGATTATGACCAGGAACTGTGAATTTGTATTATCTTGACTAATGGTATTTCAGATGATAAAAGTTGATGATGTTTTTACGAAAAAGAGAAGCGAGTGGACATTATAGTCTACATTATTCTTCTAATAGATTGCTCATTCCGCCGCTATTATTGATCTGAACATTGTTCAAGAATTTAACTGCAGTTTTTGATATACACCTTGTATTCTGTTGTATTCTATCAAGAACTCACCTGTTGAAGGCTAATGATAATTTATTCGTCATTATCTTAGTCATGATATTTCTTACTGGGCTATTTGAGCTCACCCTTTTGTTCCATTATTTTTCAACAGGATATGAGAACGTAGCGGGGTCTAGCCGGGGAATGGAGTGGGAGTCCGAGGGATATCTATTATAGTCTTCACGTGTTGTAAAATAGTGTGGCAATAATAGTGAAGACTTAGTTGTGTATTATTATACACGGTATTGTTGTACGTTGTGCTTTGTTGTAATAATTTTGTTGTAGTCTTTTGACGACTCAAGTTTGGGCTGTGTGGGCCTAGATTTGGGGGCGTCACAGTTGGTATCAGAGCCATATAACGAAGAGCCCCGAGCCTCTCGCTGGTGACTTCCTAGGGAAAGGGGATGCACCGAAGCCAGACTCTCCGTAGGGGACGCCTATAGTACAGGTGGCAAACTGATAGGTACCATTGTGAGGTGCTGTCCCTATGGTGGGATGAGAGTCACAGTTGGCATCAGAGCTTAGGGATATGGTCTTTAATGGAGATCTGGGGTTAGAACTAGGAGGGAAGAAACGAATAGAATCAGTCACTAGTGTGTCCCACCTAAATTAGATTTTGTTATCTAACAAATCGATTTGAATGTAGGAACAGGAAGTGATGAGTCAGTTTGTTTGAACTAACAATTATTTTGTGACCACAGTTTAGTATGGCATTTGAAAATCAGGAGGATAACTTTGAAATGCCCGGTACGTCAATTTCGGGGATGAAATTTCATAAGGAGGGGAGGTTGTAAGACCCCGAATTTTATGAAATATAAAAATTAATTTTTCTTCATATATATTTTTCCTGAAACAGTAAGTGGTTAAATTAACGAAATTGAAAGTTAAGGATGTTATGTGTAAATTTTATTTTGTCGGACAATATTCGTTTTGTCGGGGAATATTCGTTTTGTCGGGGAATATTTGTGCCGTACGACGGCGCCGAAATAACAAATTATTGGTGGACCCCACAACGGAATATTTGTCGGATATAGAAAACGACAGAAGTAACATTTTTAAATAAAAATAGTCAACGGTGTTAACTGTTAAAATACCGGTGATAAAAGAATAGTAGCATACGGTAATTTATTGTATTTTCTGTAGCACACGGTACTCTACAGTAGCACGCGGTATTGCACAGTGTCTCATACTATTGTTCTGATAATTGACACCGTAACTGTTACGCATCATTTCATCAATAATTGTCACTGCATAATATTTTATATTATCAATTCAATTATCGTTGCTACACAGTATTTTGCATTATTGATTCAATAATTGTCATTACACTGTATTTCATATCATCGAGTCAATAATTGTTGGTGCACTGTAGTTTAAAATTATTGAATCTAATAATTGTCACAGTAGCAAATATACTGTAATTTATATTATTAAATTAATAAAAATATGTAACGTGTTTCTTACATTATTGTGGTAACATTATTTTATATGTTGGACTCACAGGAAGAATAAATAAATAAAAAAAAAAAATAATAATTAATTTTACTATTTGAAATAGTAACGTGAATAGTGACGTGAATAGTAACGTGAATAGTAAGAAAACATGTGGGGTAAGGTGGGGCCCACTGGAAGAAAATTTTCTCAGAAACGTGCTGAAGAAAAATTTTCGCGCAGCCCGCGTGTTGCTGCTGAATTCAGTATTGGCGTACAGCCACCTACCACGCATAGTAACTTCTTTTCTCCTATAAATAGCTTGCTCAGCTGAATAGAAAAATCACACCTAAAACATAAAAATTTTCTATAAGAATTTTATGAGTTTTCTCTGATAATAGTAAGGCTATTTTGAGTGTTTGAAAGCCAAAAGGAGTGCAAGAATTTTCAAGTAAGTCTTTTATTAAAGAGTAGTAATTTTATAAATTCCTATTTTTCACGGTATTCACAAATCTTCCTTTAGAAGGCTCTTCTTTGAGAAGATTCATTTTTAAAAGCTTTATTTAGAAGATTTATTTTGGAATATTATTTTTAAAACTATTTTAAAGTTGGTATTTTATACTACAAAAATTATGTTAAATATATATAATTTTGATAGTTCATAATATATGAGTTATCATACACTTTGAAGTTTACATGTTGTAATTACTAATTTTATTATAAATATATAGGTTGATCAATCTCATTTAAATCAATATCCAGTCACGTGTTAAGGTAAGAAATGTCATTTTTTTTTTTACACTCTTGAACTTGCTACGGTAAGGGATATTATTTTCTTTCATACTCCTGAATCGAAACTTATTATGGAACTATTGCTTCTATAATTCCTGAAAATATTATATGTTCCATAATAGTTGAACTTCATTATTTCAACTGAACCTTCCTATTTTCTGAATCTTTCTATTGAACTGTAACCGTTATTCTGAACTGAGAATCTTGAATAACATTTTTAAATTTCACTCCACATCATGTTGACAATTTGGACATTATTTGAATCTGCACAAAGTAAACTTCCGATGCTTATTGTTTATCCTGTTTCTTCTGTTCATCAATTGTATCACTATTATTTGTACTAATCATCAAGAATCAAGATGTTGTGAATATCTGTGGCGGGGGGCACAGATGTGATATATTTGTTGAACAGATGATAGGTTAAAGGCGATACATCTGTTCGGTGTCTTTTATGGCACGTGGTGAAAGTTCTCTTTGGCCCGTAGTGCATAGATGAACTGTTGTTTGGTATGATTATGACCAAAGGCTGAATCTGGTATAATCATGACCGTTGTTGTTATATTGAAAGTTCTCTTTGGCCCGTAGTGCATAGATGAACTGTTGTTTGGTATGATTATGACCAAAGGCTGAATCTGGTATAATCATGACCGCTGGTGCTATATTGAATGTTCTCTTTGGCCCGTAATGCATAGATGAACTGTTGATTTGCATGATTATGACCAGGAACTGTGAATTTGTATTATCTTGACTAATGGTATTTCAGATGATAAAAGTTGATGATGTTTTTACGAAAAAGAGAAGCGAGTGGACATTATAGTCTACATTATTCTTCTAATAGATTGCTCATTCCGCCGCTATTATTGATCTGAACATTGTTCAAGAATTTAACTGCAGTTTTTGATATACACCTTGTATTCTGTTGTATTCTATCAAGAACTCACCTGTTGAAGGCTAATGATAATTTATTCGTCATTATCTTAGTCATGATATTTCTTACTGGGCTATTTGAGCTCACCCTTTTGTTCCATTGTTTTTCAACAGGATATGAGAACGTAGCGGGGTCTAGCCGGGGAATGGAGTGGGAGTCCGAGGGATATCTATTATAGTCTTCACGTGTTGTAAAATAGTGTGGCAATAATAGTGAAGACTTAGTTGTGTATTATTATACACGGTATTGTTGTACGTTGTGCTTTGTTGTAATAATTTTGTTGTAGTCTTTTGACGACTCAAGTTTGGGCTGTGTGGGCCTAGATTTGGGGGCGTCACACTTCCCGGTGAGCAAGCGGCTGCCAACTCGCCGGTGAGCTGACGGTAGTGATGCACAAATGGCCTGCGGCCTGCGGCCCGGCCTTGATCCGGCCTGGTCAAGGCCTGGCCTGAAGGCCACGAACAGGCCACCATTTTTTGTCTCAGATCCGGCCTGGTCTGGCCTTCCAAAAAGTCCGGCCTGGCCTGGCCTGGGGCCTGGCCTGAGGCCTGGCCTGGCCTGAGGCCTGGCCTGGCCTGGCCTGGGGCCTGGCCCGAGGCCTGGCCTTGTTCACCAAAAGCTTGATCCGTTCTGTAGATTTTCTTTATTTGCTACTTCAATTCTCCCACTGTAGACGAAAACTTCATCTTTGTAACAACTCATTCAATAAATAAAATAAAATTGACGTATTTTAATACGTTCATTCATGCATGTTTGTTTATATACAAATAAAGAAATTCATGAAAACACATTGACTAGTGTAATATATAAGGATTTTCCTTACCTAGCTAGCAACCTACACTTCTTACAAATCTTTCATTGCATCTTTATTTTAATAGATACTTAGCGTAACAACTAGAAAGTCATTTGCAAAATAATAATAAAAAAGATAATTTTCATTATTGTAATTTGAAAGCTGTAACTTGTAATACATTACTTTTAATTAATACAACAATTAAGTTTAAAATTTTAATTGGTATTTTTATAATATTTAAAATTACTAAAAAAATTGTTTAAATGGATCGAATCGGATTGGAATGGACTGGCCTGGCCTGGCCTGGCCTGGCCTGGCCCAAGGCCTGGCCTGGCCTGCAGGCCTTAACAGGCCCCTTTTTTTAGCGTCTGGCCCCGCCCGGCCCGGCCTGCAGGCCAAAAGTCAAAGGTCTGGCCCGGCCTGGTCAACGATCAAGGCCTGGCAGGCCCAGACCGGGCCAGGCCAGGCCGGCCTGTTGTGCATGCCTAGCTGACGGGGTTGCAAGGAGGCAGCACTCCCTAGAAGTCAAGCGCAATGATGTAATTGAGCTTGAAGATTTATTAGTAGTTCAGTTTTTGATTTACTAACGTATTGTGCTTAAGTCTATGTTATAGCCAGGGACGGATCCAGACTTTGGCTTACCTGGGCAAGTGCCCCAGCAGCCGATGGCAGCAGCAGAGGAAGTTCCGGCGGGCAGTTCTGGCGGGCAGTTCTCTTCTTCTCTTCCGGCGGGCAATTCATTTGCTCGGCTGCTCTGCAATTCACCTGCTCGGCTGCTCTGCTTTGCCCCGACTGAAAAAAATTCCTGAATCCGTCCCTAGTTCTAGCATCTAGGATTTTCTAGTTACTATAAAAATAATTGTTTGGTCTGAATAATTGTAAAGCGTGTGAGACATCTAATGAATACGTCAGACAAGCAAGACTAGTCAAATTGATAAATCTGAATATATCGTGTGTTCTTACTTTTCTGTTTTTTATCTAATATTCTGTGTAATTGTGTTATTATTCAATCTTAAATTCTAATAATTTGTTTGGTTGTTACCGGTTATAATGTTTGCATTTGCCGCGTTTAAACTTTTAAATACACCCAACCTCTTATACCAAACAAACTTTATATCTAATCAAATGGAGTTTCTTATATTTCGAAGGAACATATGAAATTTGATAGTACTAGTTAATTTACTAGATTTATTGAATACAGAAGGCAATAATTGAACGGTATGAAAAATTGGATTTTTTGGTAGTATTTATGATGCATATATATCCTGAAGCAAATGAGGTTGAGCCTTGCGCAAGAAATGGGCCAGGTTATGTGGTTAAGACCATTTCACTAGTCCTTTTTTGGTGCAAGCAGGAACTTCAGTTAGAGTACTGCTGGCGCCTTGTAGCCATCAGTGGGTTCCTCTGGGTTTGGATGAGAATTCTGGAATATATAAAAGAAATTCAAAATAACAACTGTACTCTTGTCTGAAAAAAAAAAGAAGAAAAAGCCTGTTTCCCACATTATTTATTTATTTATTTATTGTGGAAATTTTGGTGGAGGTGGAGATGAAGATGACAGTTTGGGCATATATTGCAGTTATGACTGTAAATTTCTGCTTTACGTTTTCAATTTTCATAGATTTTCCAGTTCTGTAAGACTGCAGTGGATAGAAATGAAGTCTTTTATTCTTGAAAAATATGTTTTGAAAAATGATTTATATGTCAATTAATTTTATATTAAATATAAATTTTGATTAATATAAAATTAAAATTAATAAAATAGAACAGTAATATATACTAAATCGCCTTTTTGTTATTTTCTATCTCATACGTTCACTTGCGCCAATATCTAATGTTGATAAAAAAAAATTATCATACATAACAGCACTAATTTTTAAGAAGTTATTTTCTCAAGAAAATGATTAGAAAAACAAATCCCCGAAGAATGGCTTTAGGATCCTTTAAAGTGATTGCAAAATATCATGCTTTTGGGATTGAATGAGGTCTTATGACCAAAAGATGGAAAAAGAAAGCTGTGGGTATTGGCATTCCAAAGCTGCTTCACGCACTTCTACAAAACTAATGAGTAAAATTATTACCATAAAATTCAGTGACTACATACAATATGAAGTGCCAATTGTCACAAAGAGAATGCCAGTGATAAGAAAGGGATCGGACTAATATTTTATGTGAATTATATAATATTTGGGATCGGACTAATATTTTATGTGAATTAGGTAATATTTGGTTAATATATATATGGATATTCATCCACAATAATTGATTATCAAAAGTACTATTTCAATAATTAAAATAGGAGATAATTTTTTTATAAAATTTACCTATCATAACAACTTGTTGCGACAGAGCCTTTATTAAAAAAATTGGCCATGTCGCAACAAGCTATTGTGGTAAAGGCCAAAAATCAATTGCTGGCCAACAACCGGTTACTCTAAATTAGTTTTCTGTATATATATTGATGTTATTATGAGCTAGCATCTAGTATTCGTGTCCTTCTATGCGAACAGGTTTTTTAGACAGAAAAATTGGATATTTCTAATTTATTTTATTTTTTTCAATCTTCTTTCGACTCTCAAAATTTTTATAATATTTATTTTGACTCAAATATTTACAGAATTCAGTGATTTAAGTATAATTTAAATACATGTAAATAATCAGAGTTGTATAATTTGTACAATTAAACCTAAATTATTGAATTCTATAAATATTTGAGTCAAAATAAATATTATAAAAAATTTAAAAATAGAAAGAAGATTAAAAACAATAATAATTAATAAATAAATTTAAAATGCCCAAATTTTATGTCAAACCTAGAGTTTTTGCTATTATTATGAGCTTGCTATCTCCTGTTGTCACCTGATTGCATGCCACCCTCAGTTTCATGCAGTGTGAGGGCAGCTAATGCGCATGACATCAGATTGGTATGTGAACAGTGGCTTCTAATCATGATAAATTGGTACTCCTATTTATCGCTCTTCTCCCATAGTTAGAAGTATAGGTTCTTTAACATCTTGTTATTCTCGAGGAGATTGATACTTGCATGTTATTTTTCAGCATTTGCATTCCAATAATATTTTGGTAATAAAAAATTAAATATATAAAATATATAAAATAATATATACAATAGTGATTGATTACAACTATTTTACTTACCCATTTATAATAAAATATTAATTAATTATAATTTAACATATTATTTTTTATTTATATTTTTATAATTATTTTTTATCACCGTATCATTATTGTTTGCGTTCTGCTAGTAATGCACAAATAGCCTTCGGCTCGGTCTTGATTCGGTCTGAGCCCGACCTAGTCAAAACCCGGCATGGTCAAGGCCTGGCCTGGCTTGGCTTGGCCTGAAGGCCACAAACATGCCACATTTTTTTGGCTCAGATCCGACCTGACCTGGCCTGTCAATTTTCTTTATTCGCTACTTCAATTCTCTCACTGCAGACGAAAACTTCATTTTTGTGACAACTCATTCAATAAACAAAATAAAATTAAAGTCTTTTAATACGTTCATTCATGCATACTTATTTATATACAAATAAAAAAAATTCATGAAAACACATTAACTGGTGTAATATATAAAAAAATTTCTTACTTAGCTAGCAACCTACACTTTTTATAGATCTTTCATTGCATCTTTATTTTAATAAATACTTAGCGTAACAACTAGAAAGTCATTTGCAAAATAATAATAATAATAAAAAAGATATTTTTCATTATTGTAATTTGAAAGCTGTAACTTGTAATACATTACTTTTAATTAATACATCAATTAAGTTTAAAATTTTAATTGGTGTTTTAATAATATTTAAAATTACTAAAAAAATTATTTGAATGGATCGAATCGGATTGAACTGACCTGACCTGGCTTGGCCTGACCCAAGGCCTGGCCTGCAGGCCTCAACATACTCCCTTTTTGAGTGTCAAGCCTAGTTTGCAGGTCAAAAGTCAAAGGCTCAGCCTGGCCTGGTCAACAACCAAGGCCTGACAAGCCAAAGTCGGGTTAGGCCAAGTCAGCTTGTTGTGCATGCCTACGTTCAGCCAATTGCTATCAACATAGCGCAATAAATATAATGAAATCACTCCCATTATATTTTTTTACTTAATTTCTCTTAACATAAATTTAACGACACAAATATTATATAAACAATTTAATAAAATTTGCCAATATTTGTATTATTAGTATAATTACTAAATAATATTTGCATCGATAAATATATATGGAGAAAAATTTAGTAAAAGGTGTAATGTATGAAATTCGAGTCCAAAAATAATATTACCAAAATAATAAATAATTTAAAAAATCAAGTGAAAGACATAATGGAGAGAGTACTCCTAATTCAAAAATAATGTTACCAAAACAATAAGTATTGCTTAAAGTATCAAGTAATATTACTAGAATAATTGTAAAAGTCTCGTTAAATATATGCTAACATGATATCTCGTGTGAAACATATTGCAATTAAATAGGATATTAATTATTTTTATTTTTAAAAAATATTTAAAAATTTATATATTTGTATAATTTTTTAACTATTTCACTTGAAAAATAATTAAAACATAAAATAAAATTTAACAGTAAGTGTTTTTAGTATAAAATGTCTTATACTTAATAGATATTTAATAAATATAGAAATAGAGAACTAAAATAATTTCTTAAGTAGAAAAATATTTATTTGTTATGCCAGTCAAAGTATAATCATGAAACGTTACTTTAACAACTAATATTAATTGCAACTGATATATGATCATATCGTAGGTAAAAATAATTTTTTCTAAATCAATGCAAAAGTTTATATATATTTTAAATACATTTTAATTAAAATTATATTGCATTCATTATAAAGTCGGAGATACATACTTGTAACATATAATTTATTAAATAAAAAAAATTGTTTGTATTATCTAATTTATCCAGTATGTAAGTCGTATATTATGTTGCACATAAAATGATAAACTTGCTTGTAATATTTATATTAGAAAATATCTTTACTGATAACAATTAGGATAATAATTGAGGCATTTGAATTTAATCCTAACTCATCGAATCTTTGTTGCTATCAAGATTAAATTTCTACATATCAATAAAATTAGAGATAATTGGTAAAGCATTTTAAAAAATAAAAAATAATTATTTATTGAGTCAAATCATTATCAACCAAACTTATCCCAGTTGAATCAGCCAAAATAACTCCTATACTCCAATTATGTATAGTATATACTTTTGTTCTCAGAATTTGTACTTCGAGAATATCAACATCTTACTTTTTAAAGTAATAAAGTTAATATAGAACAAATTTTATTTTATAATGGAGCTATATATATATATATATATATACATATATATATATATATATTATAACAGATCTTAGTCGTCTATGCTGAGATTTAATGGTTAAAATGACACTCGTCCACAGTTTAATTTTCAGGATACCGCAGTTTAATACTGTGTGTATGTGTATACATATATATATATATATATATATATATATATATATATATTATAACAGATCTTAGTCGTCTATGCTGAGATTTAATGGTTAAAATGACACTCGTCCACAGTTTAATTTTCAGGATACCGCAGTTTAATACTGTGTGTATGTGTATACATATATATATATATATATATATATATAAATTTGTACTTCGAGAATATCAACATCTTACTTTTTAAAGTAATAAAGTTAATATAGAACAAATTTTATTTTATAATGGAGCTATATATATATATATATATATATATATATATATATATATATATATATATATATATATATATATATTATAACAGATCTTAGTCGTCTATGCTGAGATTTAATGGTTAAAATGACACTTGTCCACAGTTTAATTTTCAGGATACTGCAGTTTAATACTGTGGACGGTAGTTTAATTATAAATGCAGTCATTGTTCATAGCAATTATTTATTTTGACAGTAGCGATCTGAATATTTATACTTGAGGCTAAATTTTCTATTTCTTTTTGCCTGTTCTCATTCTTACTAACATGAATCTTCAACGATGAGAAATAGAAAATTTATAATCTTAATTATAAAACTACGTTCGTCCTAATTCATAGCAATTATTTTGGATATCATCTCATTTTTACAGTACCAATCTGGGTAGTTCGATCTAAGGCTATTAAATTTTCAATTTCTCCTCATTTTGATTCTCACTAATTCACGTGATCTGGGCTGATGAGAAATAAGCATGGCTAAACAATTGGTTAATATCGTTCCATTTGATATTAACCAATTGTTTAGCCTTACATGTTTCTTATTCATCCCGGTTAACATGAATTTGCAACAAGAATACCCAGGAGAAATAGAAAATAGCCTTAATAATCCTCCTTCCGTAGTTTAATATTACGAACGCTAATAAAAAATTATTCTGTACGAGGTAATTAAAATTTCAAATTTTGCACAGGTCATTTTAAGGACAGTCCTATGCCTCCCTGTCTTCCTTCAGTCCGCAGTTTAATACTGTGGACGCTGAACTTTTAAAATTTTAAATTTTGCATGACGTCGTTTTAAGGACTGCCCTATGTTTTCCCATTTTTTCTCTGTCCGCAGTTTAATATTGCGGACATTGAGCTTTTAAAATTTCAAATTTTGCACAACGTCGCTTTAAGGACTACCACCCTATCTTCCCTCCGTCCATAATTTAATACTGTGGACGTTGGGTTTTAAATTTTTTTTTGTTACAGTCAGCCTGATGAATTTCAAGTGATTATGTTGGGGTAGTAATCGTTTCCCCATTAAAGACTAAAAAATTGTCATGACTCTTTAAATATGAGTAATCCAGTCCACTATAAATAAAATTGGTGGTTTTTTACTTCTTTCCAAAAC
This sequence comes from Hedera helix, assembly GCA_947179155.2. Classification (NCBI taxonomy): domain Eukaryota; kingdom Viridiplantae; phylum Streptophyta; class Magnoliopsida; order Apiales; family Araliaceae; genus Hedera; species Hedera helix. The sequence goes on along the minus strand of OX359280.1, from coordinate 6,922,155 downwards.
TCAAAATTCTCAGAAAGAAAAGAAATATCTATTGTTTATAGGCATCAATGTTGTCCATGTTCTTCAATCCCTATCCATTCCATTCATTGTTTATTGTTCATTGTTCATAGCAATTATTTATTTTGACAGCAACGATCTAGGTAATTATAATTAAGGCTATTAAATTTTCTATTTCTTCTTGCGTATTCTTATTCTTACTAACATGAATCTGTAACGAGGAGAAATAGAATTTATAAGCTTAATTATAAAACTGTATTCGTCTTAATTCATAGGAATTATTTTGGATGTCATCTCATTTTGACAGTACTGCTCTGGGTAGTTCGACTTAAGGCTATTAAACTGCAAACGGGGTAATTAATTTTTTTTACCGTCTGCAGCATTAAATTACGAACGAAGTCTATCTTTGAGAAAGATGTAAGAGATCTGGGTAAAGAATTATTGAAGAATCTCTGTCATCCTCAAAGATAGACCTCGTTAGCAGTTTAATACCGCAGACGATAATTTTTTTTAATTAAACTATAGATGGTGAGTGTATTAATTAAATGTTGGGGACATAATGGACATTTAATACCGTTCGCAGTATTAAACCATGGTATCCTGAAAACTAAATTGCGAACAAGGGCCATTTTAACCATTAGATCTTAGTATAAACGACTGAGATCTGTTGTAAGAATAGATTTTTTTTATAACGTTGTCAATGGATCAGTCTATATATATATATATATATATATATATATATATATATATACCATGTACACTATTTTAGCAAATGAAACTTTAATCGTCCAATGCTAGATTAAACGAACCAAATTATTGGGTATATATAACAACCATTTCTCTACTCTTAGTAGTGAAAACAAAATACTTAATAGCGGCACAAAAAATTATATAATTAACGCTCCTTAATATTACTGAGCAGTGGTGATACTATTTTACTACCCTAAATAGCTGCTTCAATTGGTCCTCTATGTATGACGATTTCGCTGGCAGACTTGATTTTAAGCCGAGTAATCATAAAAATGAGCAGAGCTCGAGTTGGGTGAGGCTGTCATCTTTGTTCTAGTCAAATGATTGAAAAATTTCTCGGAGCTCGGCTTTCTGCTCATCGTCTAACTTCAATGGCTCTTTATTGCTCATATTTGCAAACACCTTTTCACTATTTCTCCCTCAAACACTTAATACTGCCATTAATTCCCATCAATTAATACTATAATCCAAATGGCTTTGATTTATTTATGATTCTCTTTTCTTTTTTTTTTCTTTTTTCTTTTTGCTTTGCGTCTCTACTCTATTAATAATCTGTAGCTGAACAAAGAACAACAGGTAATTTTCTTTTTCTTTTTTTCTTTTTCTTTCTCTTTTTTGTCTAAAATATTTTTCAATCTATAGTTTTGGTTGTGGGATCCGAGAAGTTAAAGAATTACAGCATCAAAATAGATTCAATGGATGATCATATCTTATTGGAGTATAAATACGAATTAGGGGTTTCAAGCCCAATAAAATAGTACTTTCGCTACTCTTAGTAGCTAGCGAAAGGGAGTTTTTTTAATATTAATGAGGCTAATTATTTTACTTTCGCTACTTTTAATAGTATAAGAATTGTTATACTCATTAATCTGATTTGTTTGATCTAGTATTGAATTGTTAGAAATACGTTTCCTGAAATAGTATAAATCATTTCTTATATATATGTTGGGAAAGAAACAGAGAACTCACACATTGCGTGGGCAAACACAAATCACTAACATACGTACGTGTTTGGAATTCAACTTCACCCAAAAACTTAAGTCTTTAGGTTTTAGGTCCACTCATATATATTAATTCTTCAATCTTTCATAATATCTTATGCAAGACTCCAACTCACTTGTGATATCCTAAGAATCTCTCCTCTCACAAGTGAGTTCATCACATCAAGAGTTTCCTCTCATTCACTTGTGATATCCTAATAATGTCCCCCTCATAAGTAAGCTTATCACATCAAGAACTCTCCATCACTTGAACACCTTCTGTAATATCCCGGATATTTATAAGATTTGTAAATATGATCTTAAAAGATTAAATAAAGGTCGAGATTGAGAACCTAATTTTTGTGTAAGGAATACCTAATAAACGATTACCCGAGTATACACTTAAAGACTTTATACGACTCAAAAATGCGCTCGTATGCGATTAAAGGTTAAACTTATAACATAAACTATGTGTTATGGAGTTTAATGTGTGTATTATATAGATATAATTAAAATTTATGCGTGATACAAAACTAAAAAACTACTATTCATCTATACAGTATTATGTATTATACCTAAATATTTGTACGACGTATAATACGAAGAATAATACAGTATAAATACGAAAAGTCAAAGTACAAAAATAAAAATCAACAATGGCGCCTAACTAAGTTAGTTAGCAATGAAATAGAAAGCTAACTAAGTTACTTAGCAATTTGGTTAGGAAAGTAACTAAGTAAGCAAACTAGAATGCAAATTACTGAACTGAATGGAGCAAAGCAAAGTTAAACAAGGAATAGAGGAAGGAAGGGCCGGTTGTGAGGGGCTTGGTAGGCCACTTGCCTTGCCTTGACATATGCAATGATAACCATGTATGCTTACATGCTTTATAAGTATGTTTTCTTGTCTAGCTTTGTTGGTTGGCAAATTATACTTGGCTTCCTTAGAAGTGTCATGAAGAAGCTAGGGAGGAACATGCATGGAAGGCCACTTGGTGTAGATATTTGTTATACAAATCTTAGAGGTCTTATATTGGTAGATATTTGTGGCTTAAAGTCCATTATACCCTAAGCTTAGGAGGCCTATAAATAGAACCCTTCCCATTCATTAAAACTCACCAATTCATAAATCAATAAGCTTAAGAGAGAGAATCATAAGTAAGAAGACCATTGTTATAGAGAGAAGGAGAGGAAAGCTTGGAGGATCTAAGTATTAGAGTAAGCACTTCAAGAGGCAATAAAGATCATCTTTTTGTTTTTCATTTCGCTTTTAAGTTCTTAGGTTAGAATTCATAAAATTATGCATATATAGGTTTATGATTTTGTATGTTAGTGTTATAGAGTCATAAATCTTGAAAACTTAGCTAATTGACCTAAGTGGTAACTAATTAGAATGATCGAAGCAAGAATTTATGAAATATAGTTTTCATTAGTTTTTGTAAACGATGTGTAGCTTAGTGTAGTTTGAATTGAGTTGTCAAACCTGAAGTAAAGTTGTCGAGGGGGAAGTTACGTACGTATAGGACTAAGAATCACATATAAATACTTTGTAGATTGATGAAAAATTAAGTTTAAATCAAGTGGGATTAATTGGGAAACACATGAAACCTACATGAAAACTAAGGTTTGCTGGCTAGACACTTAGCGCCGCAGCGCCCAAGTACAGCGTTGCAGCGCTTGGGTGTGCGACAGGCAGCAAGTTGGCATGCTTGGGCACGGGGATGTGTGGCAATGGCTAGGCAAGCGAGCGGGTAAGGCTATTAAAAGGCAAATGACGGGCTAAGGCAAATGGTGTACGAAATGATTATTGAATTGAGTTAATGTCGTTTAATCCAGCTTCACTAAATTGTTGAGCAAGTCGTCTTATACTTTTGCACTTCGTGCAACAACGTGTTTATTAATTATGGATTTCATTTGATTTATGAAATTCATTATCATATGAAATATTATTGGTATGAGTTAATGCTAATTGATTCAGCTTAACTAGATTTTGAGTAAAGTTTCATTTACCATTCAGGTTTACTAAATTATGCAATTTAATGCAAAATTTTGTGATTATACTAAGACTATAAGTTTTTAAAATGTTCGCAAGTTCTTAAGACTCATACTTATGGTAGGTTCAATACTCATAGTTATATGGTAAGTTTGTGACCCATAGGTATATGGAAAGTTCATGATTTTTTCTTGAACTTATATCAATGTGGCAAGTTCCTGATCTCATATTATTATGGTAAGTTCATGAACTCATAACGTATCGTAAGTTCGATGAATGAAGGTTGTAGTATGTTATCAAATAGTAGCATTGTTAGCAGCATCTAGAAAGTTCTGTTTAAGAAAATGGTTTATTTGAGTACGCGTCATTTATATAGAAGGCCCTATCTTTTCTGGGAACGATCTGGTTGTCAGCATTATTAGTCTATAATATATATACTCTTGTTTATAAAAAAATTGATTAGGAAATGAGTTACTTGCCATTCAATCTGGCTTAACTCCAGTAATAAAATATTCATGTCGGAATGTTTATTGTTGAAATATTGAATTATTATAATTCTTTATATAAGATAGTTTAGTATGTTAAACCAAATTGTTTTGAGGCGGAAGTTTATATGTTAGTAATTGAGTTGAACAACCCTTTGATAATGGATTTTTTATACCTATTTTTTATATATTTTTAGACTTAATTATTTGTTAGTTTTTAAGGATTTTAATTAATTTTAGGTAATTTAATTACTTTTATGTATTATTATTATCTTTAGTATTTTTATATTATTTTTATTTATTTTAAACTAATTTATATTTAATTTGTAGGTAAAATAATCATTGATGGCAAGATCGTAATTAAGCAGTACGGAGGGGCAGTCTGGTAAATATTAAATAAACGAAATTGGCAGTAGAATCAACAGCAAGGAAAGACGGCGTCGTTTCACGTTGGAACAAGAAGGAGCCGGTTGCGCAATGCGTAGACCAGCAGAATTAGCAGAAAGGATGGGAACAACAACGTTTTGGCTCTGAAAGGATTGGAAGAGGGGCGCGCCATGCGCGTGTATGGACTGTTGACCCAGTTAAAGCAGGGACGCGAAGGGCCTGTTTGGCAAGCACATTAATTGGCAGAAACGAATTATTCGCGATTTTTGCTTTAATTTGATTTCGAATTGGATTTCTTTTCCACTAATACTTAGGATTATTATTGTACTCATATAAATATACTATGCGACTTTTATTTTCAGGATTTTTTTAATATAGATTAATATAGTTTTAGAGCATAATATTATATTAGAGTAGTTTAGGAGTATGATTTTTATCAATTCTGAAGAAGATTTTTAACGCGGAATAATTACACGGATTAAAGACGGAGCTTCAGAGATCGCACATAAATATAGATTTATTCTCTAAACTCTTTCTTTAATTTTTATAATTTGGATTTAATGGATTATTCTATGGATTTGATTTCTTTCTCAATTATAGGCTAATTTATTATTGAGATTGCAATTAAACCCAATGTGTAGTTTAATTTAATTTATTTTCTTTTTATTTATTAATAATTATATATAAGTTGTTTATCATATTTAGTGCGTTCATGTATTAATTATCTAGCTAATAATTAATGAGATAATCTATATGAAATCAAAAGTGGAGTATATGTTTAGATTCAAATATGATAACATGTGAATTTGTTTATTCTTTTTAGGAAGAGTAGCATGACAGTGTATATGATGGATATATCTATATGCCGCATGTAACATATTGAAAGTTTATTTTTAATGAGTCTATTTTAAGTGGTTTGCATGAACATAAAAGAACTAATTGAAATGGGTCTTTTTATTAATTTTTAATAAAGGTTAAGAATTCTATATAATTAATTAATTAAAAAAGAAGTTAACAGATATAAATAAAGTATTGGAGAAAATTGTGATCTTAAGTATTTTTAATCTGATTAAATCATTTTCATTAGCTCAATTTAGTTGGTAATTTTAATTAATTTATTTTATAATTAAATTGCGTTTGTTTAAATAGAATTAATTTGATTTTAAATTAGTGTTTGGTAATAATTATTTTTAATTTCTTGTGGGTTCGACACTCGACTTAATCATTATTTTACTTGTGGACCGCATATACTTGTGTAGAAATTTCTATTTAAAATTAGGCAAACACCCTTACTAATGGGGAATATATGATGTGTCGACTCTTGTAACATTTGTAGCAGTGATGTCGTATTGTTGAACCAAGACACACTGTTAATATGTTTTCAGCAAGCTTGATGTGTTAGGAAATCGATTTGAAACACTGGTAATACAATGTAACATGTGTTATGTATAACATAGGGTATTTATAGATATCCACGAATAAGTTCTAAGTCAAAATTATGGCTGACGAACAGTTCTAAAGTCAATGCGAATGACTGATGAACTGTATTAGTTCTTGGTTTAAACAACCCTCAGTTTACTATATTAAGCAACTGTTGAAATCGTTTATCGAGAATTTATTCTTTGAATCAGAATAGTTATGAATTCTTTTATATTCATATCCTTAGACTTGCGTTGGGCCATTTATATTCATATTCTTAATTTGCAGTTAAGAAAAAAATCCCAAAAAAATCTGACTGTAAAGGAAAAAAGAGAAGTAAGATTAAGAAGTATTTTATTGTTGTCTTCTTTATTTATAAAAAGATTTAAGTTGTAATAACTTTGAAAATATGAATAAAAGAACTAGAAGTTGTTATGAAAGTGTAATGTGTACTTTAAGTTATGATTTAGTGTTAAATTATGAGTTTATAAAATATTCAAAAGGAATTAATGTTGTATAAGTGAGGTGCTATCCATAGAAATGGATGTGAGTCACAGGTTGGTATCAAAGTAAGAGGTAAAGATTAACTTGCGATCTAGGGATGGAAGCAAAGAAGTTAGTGTAATATCTATAATATATTAGATAAACCAATAAAATGATTGGTAGAAGTATTGAAATATGTTGGGAAGTGTGCACTAGATCTACTGTTGAAAGGACACGAATTTGGGGGTGTTACACCTTCTTTTCAATCACCGCAATACAAATTCTTAGCTAACCACTCTTGATTTTTCCATCGAAAGTGTAATGACCGAGAAAATTACGAACCCAATTTTTTTTTTTTTTTTATTTATTTAATTATATCCATAAGAAAATATGAGGTATGAAGTATGTGTATATAGGATAAGTTGTATGATGAGATGCATTAAATTAGTTAATTAAATTAATTAACTAAAGAAGGAAAAAGATTGCAAGAGAAGCTTATGTGATGAGATCACAAAGCTTGAATGTTGGCCTTGAATGGCAAATAAGAAGTTTTATACTAAACAAGTTAATTACTTGTATGAATAATGCGAAAGAAGAAGCAAGTGAATTATTTGATATAATCCAATGAGGGAATAATTGTTTGTGTACGGTTAATTATTTTATAAACCCAATTTGATGATAGGGGTTAGTGAATGAATTAAATTAATCAAGTCCAATGTACTTATATTAATACGTATTAGGGTATTATTAAAAACAAACCCAAGATTTTTCAATTAATAGTGTTATTTAATTAAGGAGTCCAATGGACTTATTAATAGCAAATCTAATTGGATTATAATTTAAATCCAAATGAGTTGTTAAACTAGGTCAATTAAGTTTACCTAGTAGCCCATGTAATTAATTTAATTATTAGTCCATGTAATTTATTAAATAAGCCCAATGCTTATTTTAATTAAAGATAGCATAGTTATGTAAATGCTAGCCCAATGTGTGATATAAATTGAGCCCAAACAATTTAATTGAATGAGCTCAATAGAATTTAATACTAAGATCCAAAGTGGAGCCCAATAAGTTTGTATAGGTAAATATGTATACATATATTGATGTATATATATATATGGATACTTATATAATTATATAGGACTTAAAAATAAAGTCAAATTGGATAAATATTTGGTCAATCCCGAATTTTGGGGCCCACATGGATATAAATGTAGCTTGTTGGTTGATTTTGGAGTGTAAAGTGGTGCAAGTAAGCCCCAACCACCCTAGTCAATCAATGGGTCAATCAAAGAGTCCATCAAGTGGTCATTCCATGCATAGTAAGCAAGATTAAGCTCCTAATTGACTAGCATTGGTTGATTAGTAGATGTTAAGCAAGTCTAGGGAGGTTCTATAAATAGAATGCTCCATTCATTTGCTAGGTTTGTTAGTCATTTTGTAAGAACTCCAAGAGAGAATAGAGAGAGCATTCTAGAGAAAATAGAGAAGGCTCTTGAGAGTTGGTTTTTCACCAAGGAGATTACTAGAGACTTATCAAGGAGGAGTCACCAACAAAGTCTCTAGCCAAGAGTAGAAGAACATAAGGTTCAAAAGTGTTCTATCTCATCTTTATTTCATTTTTGTAGGCTATATATGTTTTATATGGTCAAAATATGTTTTTAACCGATCAAAAGTGGTTTTGATGGTCTACAAGTCTTAAGCTATAATAAATTGGTAGATACATGGTTTGATATGCTTAAATCATGATTTGGTATGTGAGAAATGTATAAAAGTTGTAGAAATGTTCATAACACATTTTACCGGTAAAACCCTAACGATACATGTTGTGTTTGATGTTGTATTTTGAAATACACAAATCGAAAATTGGATTTTTATGGCTAGAAAGCTAGGTCTAGGAGTTTTAAAGAAAAACCCTTTTGGAACCTTTCAAGAATATTGAATAACGAAGAAGTTATAGCTTTTACCGGAAATGATGTCGTTTTTAAACCCTAGATGGTTCGATCCGTAATTTTCGTGTAAAACGTTTTCAAAAAGACGATCCAACCATGGAATATTGTAAAACAAGAGGTTAGAAACACATCAACACTAATTTGGTGTCATTTGGATGTGTAGAGTTTATTTTATTCAAGGTTGAACCATTAAAACCAAGGATTTGTGATTTTAGTTTTCACTTTGTCCTTGTGAGCAGTTTTTAGTACACTTCCGTTTGGAATTTGGATTTTTGATCTAAAGAGAAATTGTAGAGGGGGAAATTATGATGAGAATGAACTCAAGAATCACCCCAAAATGTTTTAAAATGAAGACGTTATGGCTGTTGGGGCGTCGAAGGGTCGAGCAGTCAAAAGTTTACTTTCGGAGGAGTTGGCCGAGCGCCTACTGAGTGCCTACCAAGCGCCTAGGCGCTTGAGCCGGCTGTAAAACTTTTTCAAAAAGACGATCCAACCATGGAATATCGTAAAATAAGAGGTTAGAAGCACATCAACACTAATTTGGTGTCATTTGGATGTGTAGAGTTTATTTTATTCAAGGTTGAACCATTAAAACCAAGGATTTGTGATTTTAGTTTTTACTTTGTCCTTGTGAGCAGTTTTTAGTACACTTCCGTTTGGAATTTGGATTTTTGATCTAAAGAGAAATTGTAGAGGGGGAAATTATGATGAGAATGGACTCAAGAATCACCCCAAAAGATTTTAAAATGAAGACGTTATGGCTGTTGGGGCGTCGAAGGGTCGAGCAGTCAAAAGTTTACTTTCGGAGGAGTTGGCCGAGCGCCTACTGAGCGCCTACCAAGCGCCTAGGCGCTTGAGCCGGCTGTTTCTGGGGACAGATTCGGTCCGAGTCGGGTCGGGTCGGTCCGGGTCGAGTTTTTTATGAAAATTTAAGTTGAAATACTTATTAATTGAGTGTGCTTGAATACTAAACTAATATATATAGAGTTTATTAGTGACTTAAAGGTATCTAAATGTATAAAATAAAGACTAAAGTTACAACAATTAAAAAGTTAACTATTGATAATGTTTGAAGAATATTAAAATATTATTAAATGATCAATAATATTAGTGTATGATTAAAAGTTATTAAATGATGAATAACATTAGTAAATGATTAAAATATTATTAAATGGTTAATAATATTAATAAGTGATTAAAATATTATTAAATGATTAATAATATCAATAAGTGATTAAAATATTATTAAATGATTAATAATATTAATAAATGATTAAAATATTATTAAATTGTTAATAATACTAATAAGTGAGTAAAATATTATTAATTGGTTAATAATATTAATATGTGATTAAAATATTATTAAATGATTAATAATATTAATAAATAATTAAAATATTATTAAATGGTTAATAATATTAGTAAATGAAAAGAATATTATTAAATGATTAATAATATTATTAAAAGAGTAAAATATTATTAAATTTTTAATAATATTTATAAATGATTAAAATATTATTTGATAAGTAATATTATTGGAAAGAGTGTAAGACATTATTAAATTATTAATAATGTTAATATGCGATTGAGATATTATTATATAATTATAATATTAATGAGTTAATAAAATATTATTAAATGGTTAATAATATTAGTAAGAGGATAAAATATTATTAAATGGTTAATAATATTAATGAGAGAAGAAGATATTATTAAAGGATTAATAATATTACTAAGATGATAAAATATTATTAAATGGTTAATAATATTTATAAATGATTAAGATATTATTTGATAAATAATATCCTTGGGAATAGTGTAAAACATTATTTAGTTATTAATAATGTTAATAAGTGTTGAGATAATGAAGAGATTAAGATGATTATTAGATGGTTAATAATATTGAGGAACTAGATGATTTATGGTTAAAATATTATTATACGATTAATAATATTATTTGTGGTATTTATATATTATCAAAGGTGATAATATTATAAAGCAATGAAGTGATAGTTATGTGATTTAAAATATTATCAAGGGATTGATAATATTATTAAGAGATGTAAGATTATGATTAAGTGATAGATGATTAAGACATATATGGTAAGGTTATTAATGTTAAATAAACCTATATGTGTTATGCTAATTGGAGGATCAATGTTGTTGAATATTAGGTCACCCAGAGGAAGTATTTTTAAGTTGAATAGCAGTAGTCAGCGGAACAGGCAAGTTTCTCTGAACCCTAACTTGTATTTATTTGGCAAGTTATTTATGTAGAATCTGAAATTTATTTCAAAATGCATGATGAAATAATTATTAAGAATTATTTCATATCTATATTGTTATTGACAATCGCACTTAGGTGCATTTGCATGACCGTTCACGTTATGAACTGTTTAAAGAGAAATATCTATGCTATTTGTTTTAGCGAGATATTGCATGTGATATTATGACTGTTCTTGTTATGAACTGTTCTAAGTGAGGGTTCTATGTCAATTGTTTCGGCTAGACCATGTACGAATTAAATTCATAATCTGAATATTATTGAAGTTAGTCCAAACCATATTGTTGTGGTACGGAATCTGATGGGATAAGCTGAAATGAACAGAGCATTGTAAGCAGATAAGCTTACAGTCGGATGGAATATTCCCGATCAAAACGAATTAGATGGTTATATTGTGCACTCTATAAACGTACGATAGGCTGATCACCTAAAGTACCCATCACCGGATATGTCAATCAAAATGATTGTTAATATTCAAAACGAACTGACAGACTTCTGTCTACAGGGTATTGTAAATACTCAAAACGTGTGTTCATGGTCTTGTGACCCTTTCAGCATGATGAAGCAGTATGTTATGTCAATTGAATTATATTATTCAAAGTTGCATGTCTTCACAATTATTGTATATTGTTGAAGTTTCCAGAGCTAAATCTTTTTCATTCATGATATATCTTTTATTGTTTAATAAAACTTGCTGAGCAAAGTAGTTGCTCATCCTTGCTATATCATGAACTATTTTTCAGTTAAGCCGAGTTATCTAAGGAGTACCACGGCAAAGGAAAGATGAACGAGTAGGCGTAGTTAGTTCGTACTATTTGTGTAAATCTTTTGTATTATAAGGTAATGATGATGTATTTAGGTTAGTGGAACCTGGGATTGAAGGTACGTTTCGTAATGAAATGATGTATGATTTCCGCGAGTTATTGAAGTTATATTTTATGAATGTTTGACAAGTGTTGAATAGTGAGCACCGAACCCGAGGTTCAAGGGACCCGGATTTGGGGGCGTCACAGGTTGGTATCAGAGCTGTAGGTTATAAACCTTATGTGTGGGGAAAAACCTTAGGATTATGACCGTAGTGAAGACAAGAAAACTCATAAAGAGTTTAGGAGATGAACTGTGGAGATTCATCAAGTAAGAAAAGTTATGTGCATGTAAGAAAAGATCTGTTATTAGATCGGAAGAGTATGAGGATTCGGAAGATGATCCGAAGGGTGGAGTTAAGCATTGATGAAGAAAAGAGAATGAGGATTGAGAGATACTTAATATATGGATAATAGATAAGAAGAAATGACCAGATGTAAATGTGGCTAAGGTAAAATAGAAGGAAATAATGTTAAGGAATGATTCGAGGACATTGAGGATATCTTGAGAAGATTGATCTATATGGATCGGTGATGGTAGAGATGATCGGAGTAAATAGAGATGAACTGATGGGCTAAACAAATAAGTGGTTGCAGAGTTAAATGAATCATAGAAGAATGAGAAGATTTTGGAGTCAATCATAAAAGTAGATAATGATGAAGTGATTGAGAAAAAGGTAGAATGATTGTAGAAAGGGATATGCATGATAAAGAATTACATAAGAATGATAATAGTGTATGTTGAGGAGTCTAACTTTGGAAGTATATATCTTTGGGAGTTTGACTTTGGAGAATATGTTTGAAGAATTACGTTTCGGAAGTTATTTTAGAAGATTTAAAAATCGGATGATTTTCTAATCTGTAAGATTGAATTTGATCTATGCAAATGATGAAAGAAGTTATAAAATTTTGCAAATCCCAATTTTGGAGTTAAGAAGCGGGATATGTTATGTAATTAGCATGGTGCTGAGAACAAGTATAGTACTAAGTACTAATGTGATGCATATTAAGATGTTTATTGAATATGCAATTGGATGATAGAAAGACAAGGTGACGATAAGATGAAAGTTTGAAGAATGTAGGTTGAATGTGAAGATCTAGATATAGCGATTAGGCTATCAAACGATCTGAAGTTAGGTGACTGATAATTGTGTGTATGGTTAATAAGCAAAAGAATGCTTAAAAGTGTGTAGCTGTATAAATGATGGGGTACTACGTACCCAGGAAGGATATGTTAACAAATATTAAGTGATGGATTATGTGTTGGCATTAAAAATATATGCCTAAAATCTTTAGAGAGGTAATAATACTACCGTATTATGCAAACGTTAATGTCAAGAGAAAGTTCTAAAGAAAGAATGGTCTAGACAATAGGGAAGAAAGTTAAGGAATTAGACCATAATTCCTTACAGACGATTGATAAGTCTAATAGTAGACGCTTTTGAGGAATGAATCAATGAAATTGGAGAAAATCCAGAGGCAAGGAATAAATATCTGGAAAAAGGATATCAAAGAAGGGATAGAAGACATCTTATAATAAGATTGTTGTGTAGTAGAAAGAATAATAATAAGATCGTGAAATGATCTACGAAGATGAACTCGTGAGGAGTTATGTGTTAAAGTATGGATTAAGAAATTTCATACTAAGTTAATAAAAAAATTAGAGGTTGTAGATTTTATTTGAGGACTCATATTAGTGGTTAAATTGTGCAATTCCTTGTATGGGCGGGGAATTAGTGCTTGGTTTTAGAACCGCTTAGTTTCCTATAGTAATATAGTGGCCGAGTTGACCAATTTCTTGTATGGACAGGAGATTGTGTTTGGTTCGACAACCACTTAGCTTCCTAATTATGATAATCATTGGAATCTTGGGTCGCGTTATTCGATGTATATATGGTGAGAAGGTGAGTCTTTTCTCATAGTATATCGGATAGGTAGAGGATGTTGAGATTAGGTGCGTGTTCTTAAAACTCACACGTATGGTAAGTTCGTGACTCATAATTGTATAGTGGAGCCCCTCAGCGAATGGACGATTAAGGTCTGACTAGGATAAGCTCCTCAAGCCACGCGATTGTGGTAAGTTCCTGAACTCATACTGTGTGGTAAGTTCGATGAACAATTTATGATGGAGGTTAGAACAAGGTCATAGATAAAGATTTAGTTATCAGTGAATTGAGAATTGTGTGAGGACACTATTGTTCTCCTGAATACTACTGGTAGGTTGTGTTATATAGTGATGTCTTGTATCAAGGAGCAAGCTATGATTTGAAGAAGGATAAGGGGGGGTAATCACGTTTGTGGCACCACAATTACTTAGGTTTGAAGATAATTCATTAAAGGTGTGAGTATTTGTTTTAAAGATACAGATACTTCAGAAAGAGGAAGAAAAGAAGAAGCTGATAAACAGCATGAGAAATTATCGAGAATATGATGTTGGGTATAAGATTAATGAATGATATAATAAGGAATAAATGGCAATGTTTAGCCTGATAGTGAATTTTACTGATGATGATAAATTAAAGGAGAATAGTGATACACTACTTAGCAATCAAGTACGTGTAAGAAACATAAGAAGAAGAAGGCATTTGAGTTATTAAGATCCTTGGTAAGAAATGTAAAATATGTATATAAAAGGGAAGAAGAAGTGAATAAGAGGACTAAGAGACAACAGATAATAGTAAATCCCAAACTCTAGGAGTATGTGGGATATGTGGTTGAGTTAAATCCCGACTTTTGTGGTCAGTATGGGATATGATCATTTATGTATAAATGTTTCAGAATGTAATGTGCCAAGGCACTACTGGTTGCGTATAAATATAAAATGTGTAATGTTTATATGCTTTGATGTGATTAATGTGAGCATTAAATAGTAAATGCTATAAGAATGATTGTAATAGTCAAAAAGAATGATAATAACGTAAGTTTTATTTTAAAAAAAAGCAGGCAATGCCGCCACGTAGACAACCCCGAAACCCGAGAGCAGAAGGATCAGTTAATAATGAAGGAGGTCAGGTAGACCCGATGCAAACTTTTGTTAATATGTTAGCAGAAGCAATTCAAAATCGGACTCCAGCAGTAGGAAGTTCGCTGATAAATCAATTGGCAAACTTTAAGGATTTTAAAATAGTAGGACCACCGGAGTTTCGAGGAACAATAGATCCGATCGAAGCTCAGACGTGGATAGAAGAGATGGAGAAAGTGTTTGAAGTTACGCGTATTGCGGAGGAACAGAAGACAACATTTGCTACCTTCATGATGAAGGGAGAGGCTAATTATTGGTGGAAGGCTAATAAAAATCGAGCAGGAGAAGGAATTGTTACGTGGACTCGATTTAAGGAGTTATTCTTTGAAAACTATTTTTCAAATAGTACTCAAACAAGGATGGAAGTAAAATTTTTAGAGCTTAAACAAGGGAACATGACGGTAGCAGAATATGCCGCCAAGTTCAATGAACTAGCGAGATTTGCGCCACATCAAGTGGACACGGAAGAACGAAAGACAAGACGGTTTGAACAAGGATTAAATCCATGGATCTACAGTAAGGTTTCAATTCTTCAGATTAACACATTTTCAACAATGTTGGAGAAAGCAATCATAGCAGAAGGTGGGAGAGAATCTTTGTCAAAGTATAATCTAAAGAGGAAAGGAAGGAATAATGAAGAAGAAAATGGTAAAGGTAGTAGCGAAGATTTTAATGCTCAGAAACAAAGGAGGAGCCATAAAAATGGTAAGAATGGTCAAAGAAAAGGCAAACAAAAAATTGAAAGTTGTGAAAGTTGTGGAAAGAACCACATAGGTGTATGTCTAAAAGGGACAGATAGTTGCTATAGATGTGGAGGGAAAGGACACGGTGCTTCAAACTGTCCTGGTCCAAGGAAAAATAGAAAGTGTTTTATTTGTGGAGGAATGGGTCATCCATTTAAGGACTGCCCAAAGAAGGAAAGCAAGATGAGATGTAATATCAAGAAAGTCAAGACTCATAATGGCAGGTATTTGTCGATCAATAATATAACCATTTAGGTATTGTTTGATTCGAATATTATCCGTCAGAGAATTTCACTAAATAAATAGAATTTCTCGAAGAAATTAGAATACTTTATTAAAATAAAGTGTCTTTAAATCAAAGGATAGTGTTAGATAGATAAAGAGTAAGTTATCCGTAAAATTAATTCGGATATACGAGGAAAAGAGTCAGGAAAAGATCCGATGATAATAAAATCTTAAGTAATCTTATAACGGTGATTCTGGGGACAGAATCCTTATAAGGAGGGGTGAATGTAATGACCGAGAAAATTACGAACCCAATTTTTTTATTTTTTTTTTATTTTTTTATTTAATTATATCCATAAGAAAATATGAGGTATGAAGTATGTGTATATAGGATAAGTTGTATGATGAGATGCATTAAATTAGTTAATTAAATTAATTAACTAAAGAAGGAAAAAGATTGCAAGAGAAGCTTATGTGATGAGATCACAAAGCTTGAATGTTGGCCTTGAATGGCAAATAAGAAGTTTTATACTAAACAAGTTAATTACTTGTATGAATAATGCGAAAGAAGAAGCAAGTGAATTATTTGATATAATCCAATGAGGGAATAATTGTTTGTGTACGGTTAATTATTTTATAAACCCAATTTGATGATAGGGGTTAGTGAATGAATTAAATTAATCAAGTCCAATGTACTTATATTAATACGTATTAGGGTATTATTAAAAACAAACCCAAGATTTTTCAATTAATAGTGTTATTTAATTAAGGAGTCCAATTGACTTATTAATAGCAAATCTAATTGGATTATAATTTAAATCCAAATGAGTTGTTAAACTAGGTCAATTAAGTTTACCTAGTAGCCCATGTAATTAATTTAATTATTAGTCCATGTAATTTATTAAATAAGCCAAATGCTTATTTTAATTAAAGATAGCATAGTTATGTAAATGCTAGCCCAATGTGTGATATAAATTGAGCCCAAACAATTTAATTGAATGAACTCAATAGAATTTAATACTAAGATCCAAAGTGGAGCCCAATAAGTTTGTATAGGTGAATATGTATACATATATTGATGTATATATATATATGGATACTTATATAATTATATAGGACTTAAAAATAAAGTCAAATTGGATAAATATTTGGTCAATCCCGAATTTTGAGGCCCACATGGATATAAATGTAGCTTGTTGGTTGATTTTGGAGTGTAAAGTGGTGCAAGTAAGCCCCAACCACCCTAGTCAATCAATGGGTCAATCAAAGAGTCCATCAAGTGGTCATTCCATGCATAGTAAGCAAGATTAAGCTCCTAATTGACTAGCATTGGTTGATTAGTAGATGTTAAGCAAGTCTAGGGAGGTTCTATAAATAGAATGCTCCATTCATTTGCTAGGTTTGTTAGTCATTTTGTAAGAACTCCAAGAGAGAATAGAGAGAGCATTCTAGAGAAAATAGAGAAGGCTCTTGAGAGTTGGTTTTTCACCAAGGAGATTACTAGAGACTTATCAAGGAGGAGTCACCAACAAAGTCTCTAGCCAAGAGTAGAAGAACATAAGGTTCAAAAGTGTTCTATCTCATCTTTATTTCATTTTTGTAGGCTATATATGTTTTATATGGTCAAAATATGTTTTTAACCGATCAAAAGTGGTTTTGATGGTCTACAAGTCTTAAGCTATAATAAATTGGTAGATACATGGTTTGATATGCTTAAATCATGATTTGGTATGTGAGAAATGTATAAAAGTTGTAAAAATGTTCATAACACATTTTACCGGTAAAACCGTAACGATACATGTTGTGTTTGATGTTGTATTTTGAAATACACAAATCAAAAATTGGATTTTTATGGTTAGAAAGCTAGGTCTAGGAGTTTTAAAGAAAAACCCTTTTGGAACCTTTCAAGAATATTGAATAACGAAGAAGTTATAGCTTTTACCGGAAATGATGTCGTTTTTAAACCCTAGATGGTTCGATCCGTAATTTTCGGGTAAAACGTTTTCAAAAAGACGATCCAACCATGGAATATTGTAAAACAAGAGGTTAGAAACACATCAACACTGATTTGGTGTCATTTGGATGTGTAGAGTTTATTTTATTCAAGGTTGAACCATTAAAACCAAGGATTTGTGATTTTAGTTTTCACTTTGTCCTTGTGAGCAGTTTTTAGTACACTTCCGTTTGGAATTTGGATTTTTGATCTAAAGAGAAATTGTAGAGGGGGAAATTCTGATGAGAATGGACTCAAGAATCACCCCAAAATGTTTTAAAATGAAGAAGTTATGGCTGTTGGGGCGTCGGAGGGTCGAGCAGTCAAAAGTTTACTTTCGGAGGAGTTGGCCGAGCGCCTACTGAGCGCCTACCAAGCGCCTAGGCGCTTGAGCCGGCTGTTTCTGGGGGCAGATTCGGTCCAAGTCGGGTCGGGTCGTTCCGGGTCGAGTCGGGTCGGTCCGGATCGAGTTTTTTATGAAAATTTAAGTTGAAATACTTATTAATTGAGTGTGTTTGAATACTAAACTAATATATATAGAGTTTATTAGTGACTTAAAGGTATCTAAATGTATAAAATAAAGACTAAAGTTACAACAATTAAAAAGTTAACTATTGATAATGTTTCAAGAATATTAAAATATTATTAAATGATCAATAATATTAGTATATGATTAAAAGTTATTAAATGATGAATAACATTAGTAAATGATTAAAATATTATTAAATGGTTAATAATATTAATAAGTGATTAAAATATTATTAAATGATTAATAATATCAATAAGTGATTAAAATATTATTAAATGATTAATAATATTAATAAATGATTAAAATATTATTAAATTGTTAATAATACTAATAAGTGAGTAAAATAGTATTAAATGGTTAATAGTATTAATATGTGATTAAAATATTATTAAATGATTAATAATATTAATAAATAATTAAAATATTATTAAATGGTTAATAATATTAGTAAATGAAAAGAATATTATTAAATGATTAATAATATTATTAAAAGAGTAAAATATTATTAAATTTTTAATAATATTTATAAACGATTAAAATATTATTTGATAAGTAATATTATTGGAAAGAGTGTAAGACATTATTAAATTATTAATAATGTTAATATGCGATTGAGATATTATTATATAATTATAATATTAATGAGTTAATAAAATATTATTAAATGGTTAATAATATTAGTAGGTTAGTAGAATATTATTAAATGATTAATAATATTAATAAATGATTAAAATATTATTAAATGGTTAATAATATTAGTAAGAGGATAAAATATTATTAAATGGTTAATAATATTAACGAGAGAAGAAGATATTATTAAAGGATTAATAATATTACTAAGATGATAAAATATTATTAAATGGTTAATAATATTTATAAATGATTAAGATATTATTTGATAAATAATATCCTTGGGAATAGTATAAAACATTATTTAGTTATTAATAATGTTAATAAGTGTTGAGATAATGAAGAGATTAAGATGATTATTAGATGGTTAATAATATTGAGGAACTAGATGATTTATGGTTAAAATATTATTATACGATTAATAATATTATTTGTGGTATTTATATATCATCAAAGGTGATAATATTATAAAGCAATGAAGTGATAGTTATGTGATTTAAAATATTATCAAGGGATTGATAATATTATTAAGAGATGTAAGATTATGATTAAGTGATAGATGATTAAGACATATATGGTAAGGTTATTAATGTTAAATAAACCTATATGTGTTATGCTAATTGGAGGATCAATGTTGTTGAATATTAGGTCACCCAGAGGAAGTATTTTTAAGTTGAATAGCAGTAGTCAGCGGAACAGGCAAGTTTCTCTGAACCCTAACTTGTATTTATTTGGCAAGTTATTTATGTAGAATCTGAAATTTATTTCAAAATGCATGATGAAATAATTATTAAGAATTATTTCATATCTATATTGTTATTGACAATCGCACTTAGGTGCATTTGCATGACCGTTCACGTTATGAACTGTTTAAAGAGAAATATCTATGCTATTTGTTTCAGCTAGATATTGCATGTGATATTATGACTGTTCTTGTTATGAACTGTTCTAAGTGAGGGTTCTATGCCAATTGTTTCGGCTAGACCATGTACGAATTAAATTCATAATCTGAATATTATTGAAGTTAGTCCAAACCATATTGTTGTGGTACGGAATGTAATGGGATAAGCTGAAATGAACAGAGCATTGTAAGCAGATAAGCTTACGGTCGGATGGAATATTCCCGATCAAAACGAATTAGATGGTTATATTGTGCACTCTATAAACGTACGATAGGCTGATCACCTAAAGTACACATCACCGGATATGTCAATCAAAATGATTGTTAATATTCAAAACGAACTGACAGACTTCTGTCTACAGGGTATTGTAAATACTCAAAACGTGTGTTCATGGTCTTGTGACCCTTTCAGCATGATGAAGCAGTATGTTATGTCAATTGAATTATATTATTCAAAGTTGCATGTCTTCACAATTATTGTATATTGTTGAAGTTTCCAGAGCTAAATCTTTTTCATTCATGATATATCTTTTATTGTTTAATAAAACTTGCTGAGCAAAGTAGTTGCTCATCCTTGCTATATCATGAACTATTTTTCAGTTAAGCCGAGTTATCTAAGGAGTACCACGGCAAAGGAAAGATGAACGAGTAGGCGTAGTTAGTTCGTACTATTTGTGTAAATCTTTTGTATTATAAGGTAATGATGATGTATTTAGGTTAGTGGAACCTGGGATTGAAGGTACGTTTCGTAATGAAATGATGTATGATTTCCGCGAGTTATTGAAGTTATATTTTATGAATGTTTGACAAGTGTTGAATAGTGAGCACCGAACCCGAGGTTCAAGGGACCCGGATTTGGGGGCGTCACAGAAAGTCAACTTCCATCAAGAATAAACATCTTCTCTTAATCAATCACCGCAAACACCAATTCTCATATAATCACTCTCGGAACCAATTCTCGGTTAAACCCAGCACAATACAAAATTTTTAGCTAACCACTCTTAGTTTTTCCATCAAGAGTTAACTTCCACCAATAATTAAACATATTCTCTTCAATCACCGCAGACTCCAATTTTTGAATAACCACTCTCAGACCAATTCTCGGTTAAACCCATTGAGAATTCAACATCACCTAACACGATCCTGATCATGTCTACATCAAATGAGGATGAGTATTGTGATCTCAAAGCTTTATTCGATTGATTCTAAATAATTGGGCTGAATATAATTTAAATAAGATTAAAAGGGAGCTGAACTACAAGTAAATAACATAATTCCAGCCTTATTGGGTCAATTAATTAAGGTCCTTAAATTAATAATTGGCAGCCCAAAAGGGGCCTAAAAATTGGTAGCCTAAGAAATTATTTTCAGCAACTAGTAATCCATTTGGCAGGTCCAATTCAACAATTTATGTGTCGGCAGTATGGAGTCGGCAGCTTCTCAAGGCCCAAAATCAAAGAGTCGACAACCTAAAGGATAGTTAGGACACGTCAAGTGCATAGAGTTCTATTTAGCATAACTTCAGTACAAAAATGGGCAGGTTATTAAGTCCAAGGCACAGAATAACTGCAAGATTCTAGAAATGATAAATCACAACAGTCTTAATGAGAAAATGGAACAGCAAAATAAGGCAAAGCAAGGATTACTTAAGATGTTTTTATTATAATTAGGATTCTAATTTCCATGTAATTAATTTTCTAATTGTAATTAGCAATTTTAAAACAACTAGGGTTACTAGATTCTTCTATATATTAGTATAAATAGGGTACATTACTTAACATTATAATATAAGTTATTCATTAATAAAATCGTGAGAGTTTTCTCTTTTGGTTCTTTATGAATTATTTGAACTTATCTGAGAAATATGTGTTGTTCAACATATTGACTAAACAAGCATTAATCTATAGGTGTTAGTGGCGTCTTCTACCATATCAATCATTGATTGTACTAAGATTCTTACTTATATATAAGCAATGGGTCAAGGTGTCGTTGGTGTTCCCCCTTTCAACCAGTGCTAGAACGATTCGGGCGATGATCACCCCACGCAAGCGTGTCATGTAGTCTATCATCACCCATCAAAAGCCTTTGGGGAGGAGATGACAACCTTTCATTGAGAATTCACCACCATCTCTTCACAAGTAAGTTCACATCAACAGTTCCCTTTCACTTGAACACCTTATCTTCAATTACATCAAGTACTAACATACATGTTTGGAACCCAATTTAACCCAAAAGTTTAAGTCATTAGGTCTTGAGTCCATTCATGTATATTAATTATTCACTCTTTTATTATTTATTTGATATGGGACTCCAACTCATTTGTGATATCCTAGCAATATATATATATATATATATATGAATGATTCAACCAATCTTGTCCGTCCGTTGCGAGATTCAATGGTTTAGAAACAAATATACCGCATAACAATTGTGTAGTATATGGCCCACATAAGAATTGTATATATATATATATATATAGTCAAAGTTGGATGGGAGCACCATTTCATCCAACCCAATCTTACCCGTCTGTTGAGAGATCCAATGGTTTAGAAACAAATATAACATATAACTATTATTAACACTACCACATAATAATTGTGTGGTATATGACACACATAAAAAATATTTATATAACCCCAAACATACCACATAACTAGTATGCGGTATGTCCAATTTTTTTTCTTTTAAAGTTTTTTCCTATCGCATAATAATTGTGTGGTATATGACCCACTTCAGATTTTTTTTTTTTAATTTCTTCTCCTACAGAAAAAAAAAACCCTGATATTTGAGTCATGCTTTAATTTCATTTGAAGGTTTGAAAGGGAAGTTTGATCATTACTCCCCAATTAGTCAAGCAAATAAAGTATTTCACCCATACACCGTTTCTCTATTCAGCTTTAGATTTTAATTTTAATAAACATACTAAACAAAACAAAAATAATATTTATTGCATATTAAATAAATATTCAAAGTGGATAATTAAATATGGTTACCGTTTTATGCCTATAGGAGTTTAACTACTAAACTCCAATTAAAAAATAAAGGTATTTGTTGATTTTAAAAAATTAATTTATTAAATTTTATGTTTTAAAATAAATCTATATTTTTAAAATTTTGGTTAATTTATATTATTAGTTACAAATGTTTTGAGATTTAATTAATAAAATTACAAATTCGAGAAAAGTTAAAATATATCTGGAATGAGTAATTATTTTATTATAGCTCAATTAAATTTTAATGAGATGAAAAATTGAAAATTATTGAAATGACAATTTTATATTGTTTATAACGGTGAAATAACCTTGTTAGTAATTCTTTTGTTTTGTTTAGTATGTTTATTAAAATTAAAATCTAAAGATGAATTGAGAAATGGTGTATGGGTGAAATGCTTTATTTGTTTGACTAAATGGGGAGTAATGAACAAACGTCCCTTTTCAAAGCTACAAATGATAGACAAGTCTACATACATAACATCCAAATACAAAATCAAACATTATATCCATCTTAACCATTAAGAAGCGGGGTATGGTATGGATTTCAATGTCATGCCTTATTTTTAATGGTTAAGATGGATGTAGTGTTTGAATGTTGTGCACTTATACTTATTCGCAAATGAAAATAAAGCATGCCGCAAATGTCAGGTTTTGTTTTAAGTACGAGAAGAAATAAAAATAAATTCTTATGGGTACCGCATAATAGTTATGCGGTATTGTTTGCCTATTTTTAATTAGGAATTCACACGTAAGTATACGTGATCAAATAGCACTATAGCGGCAAGTAAAGTATCGTTCTCACAAAGAATTAAATAATACTAATTACCAAGTACTAATTTTATATCAAATCAATTATATTTAAACAATTGAATTAAACTATAAAATAAAAAATAATTAAATTAACAACTAAATTAATCTACTAACAAGGATTTAATCAGATTAAAAGACCTCAGATTATAATTTTCTCCAATGTTTCATATAAATCTCTTCACTTCCTTTTTAATTAAATAATTATATAAAATTGTTAACCGAGATTTTTTTAGTATTTATAAACATCTCTCGATGGTTATATAAACAAATCCTTCCAAAATTCGACACTAAGGCAACATAATTGAAAATGAACATCATAGCTAAATAAATCACTATATCTTTATGAGATTTAAATTAACAAGAATTTTTAAGAACAGATTCTCCCTTTGACTACATATGGCATATAGGTATATCTCTATCCTATATACAAATTATGTTTCCATGACATGCAGAATATACAATCATATCCAGATCTAAACCTAAAATCTATCTCTCAATTTCATATAGATTATCTCACTACTTATATGCATCTAATTAGTACATGAACGTATACAATATAATAAATAATTCATATATAATGACCCATAATTAAAAAAGAAACAAATTAATCTAAGCTATACATTGGGTTCCATTGCAATCTTAATTAAAAATTAGACTATAACTGGAAAAAAAAAATCATAATCACATAATAATCCATCAAATCCAAATTACAAAAAAAAAAAGATAGAGTTAGAAATAAAAATTTGATATTAAGCGCAATCTCTGAAGCTAGCTCCAATCTTCAATCATTGTAATTCTTCCTTGATTCCTCCTTCAAATTTAAAAATAATCCTTCTTCAAATTTACTCTACTCCTAACTATGTTAATTTTATGATAATTACACTTTTATGTGTCTTACATAATGTATTTATGGGAGTACTGATAGGGCTAAATTATACGATATTTTTATGCCCTAATACTTAGTTTTTATATTTATTGTGTGCTTAAATATTTAATTATTTATCTTATTTTGGTTTTAATAGGTTTTATAGGATTTTAGTTAATTTATGTTAATTTAGGTAATTTTATAGTATTTTTATATTTCTTCTAATTATGTGTTTTTAGGATTTTTAGTATTTTTATATTATTTTTATTTATTTTTAATTATTTTATATTTTAATTTTGTAGGAAAAATAAGCCTGGGGACAAATCTGGAAAATCCGCAAAATTAAATGGCAATTTCGTAATTAAAATAAGCTTGGACGACGTCGTTTGGCGTCCCGTGAAAAAAAGCCTCTGCGTAATGCGCGGAGGAGCATGCTGACGTCAACAATACGCGGAAGCGTGTTGACCGATCCAAGCGGGCGTTGGGCTGCATTTGGTTGTGCAAAATTGGAGCAAAACGGAATTATTTCGGGATTTTTGCTACTTTTTGATTCCAAATTGGATTTTAATTCCAACTAGGGTTAGGATAATAATTATTTTAATTTTCTTTTATTTTTAATTGTAAATCCAATTAGGGTTTGGACAAGTTAGAGACCTATAAATAGATGACCAATCTCTCATTATTCATAGTAAGTTTTTAGGAGTTCTTTCTTCTACTTTCTTGGAGAGTGTTTTTCAACTAGTGGAGATTATTTTGAAGAATGTTAGGCTAAGTTTTTATTTCTAGTTCCAAAGGGATGTTGAACCTTATTTTTAATTAATGTTCTAATTGAGTTTTATTATATATTTATTCATGCATGAGATTTATTCTTGATGATCTGTTTTAATTGATTAGATGATATTTATTTGATTAATTTGATTTGGCCAGTTGAATTAATTAAGTTTTTGTCATATGCTAGATTAAGATTTGATATTAAGCAAACGATATTTTATCTGATCATAAGTAGCAATTAATAATATTTAATTGTTGTCAAACTTTTGAATATTATTATGGTTATCAAGATGACAAGTTAAATGGTCTGCGATGTTGAGATTGTTACTTGGAATAATCTAATTCTCTAATTTTTAATGCAACTGTTATATTAAATCTAGACTGATAGTTCTAGGTTGTATGATAGTTAGGGTCTTTTGTGAGCGATTGCTGCATTAGATTTATAATTTAAGGAGGATTTCGGGTAGCTTGGCGATTGTCAGTTATCTAGGATTATTAATTTCAATTGAAGGAAAAGATAATAATAACTTGATTAATTTGTTGATTAAAAGAAGGGGATACTGAACTAAGGAACTGAAGTTTATTTTAATTAATTTCTCTCATCTTTATTATTATTTAGTTTTATTTGTTTGAATTTTAATTAGTTAATTAATAATTTTAAAATCCCCCATTTAATTAGTTATTTTGAAAAAATTAGAATTTATTAAAACAATTAACTCTCCGTGGGTTCGACTCTTACTTTCACTACTACATTAATATTTTTCAAAGTAAGATTTTATTTTTGGTTGCTTGCGACGGCACCCCAAATTTTGGAACAAATCCCTAGCATAAAAGGAATTAAAAATCCAATTAGGAGTAAAAAAGCTAGCAAAATCCCGATTTTATGCTTAATTTGCGTTTGCCAAATGCGCCTTACACTTAGCCCAGCAAAACGCCGCTGTTTCATGCCCAAAATACGACCTTAAGCCGTATGCGCATTGCGTGGTCGCCTATTATCTTCCCTTTCACCGAACGATGTCGTATGCTAATGCTACCAAGTTAATCCCATTCGCGCATGGTGTGCCAAGCCTCCTTTCAGGTTAATTATGATTTTGCCATCAGCTTTAATTTTTTTCCTTTTTCATATAGAAACAAATTTTTTTAAAAAATAAAAACACATAAAATACTTAAAATTCACAAATTATTAAGCCTAAAAATATTCAATAATGGGTATAAAATTCATTTATCAGGTATCCATAAGATTTTTTTTTTCTCTTTTTTTCTCCTACCACATAACAGTTATGCGGTAGGAAAAAAAAAATTCTTCTCCTACCGCATAACTATTATACTATAAGAAGAAACTTAAAAAACAAAAAAATTGATATACCGCATAACAGTTATGCAGTAGGTAATTTTTTTTTCATTTATCGCAAAATAGTTTGCGATAAAAAAAAAACTTAAATCTTTTTTTTTAGACATACCGCATAACAATTATGTAGTATGTTTGGGGTAGTATGAACATTTTTTATGTAGGTCATATACCGCATAATTGTTATGCAGTAGTGTTAATAACAATTATGCAGTATGTTTGTTTTTAAGTCATTGGAGCTCGCAACGGACGAACAAGTTTTGGTTGGATGAAATAGTACTCTCATCCAACTTTGGCTATGAATCATTCCTCATATATATATATATATATATATATATATATATATATATATACTAGGGACGTGTCTGAAGGCACGATGCAATTAATATAACAATTAAGTACTGTATTCAATATTTCTAAATTAAAAAAATTAAAACTGTTGTGAACTCTCAGTTTCATAAATAGAACTGAGAGTCCAACCATTAATACAAAAAAATTGATACTTAATCCAGTTATAGTTTTTTTTTAGGCAAACATTAGTGTACTACTCATTCCCAACTTAAAATTAGTTCTTGGTAGGTTTGAACAATTAATTGATTGACGATAGCGGGTTCAAATTTATGTAATATAGTATTTTCGGGTATCCTACACACCTTTCCTTTATTGACAAAATGGAATGAGAAGTTTGACAACATTTATTTGCTTCCAATATCTCTAACTATCGATCAATATA